>JAPDDN010000100.1:0-73589 GCA_027422405.1 Ptychobarbus kaznakovi | reverse complement strand
CATGTAAGACAACAATATGCATGTGTAATCTTGCTAAGCCATATTTAGCAATAATATGCTTTATAGGGAGATCGAACACTAGAAGAAGGTTTAAGTAACACAATTTTGTGAAAACCTCAAATTCGACCAAAACTGAAATTAAACAAAACTTTTTTTTGTCCACAGTATACTTTCCTGCACATTTCATTTTTTTCATACCAATATTTATGTATATTCTCTTGTCTTTATGTTACATATAATTGCACTGTCCATGGAATGGACCTGACTTACATTTCACTGCTGGTTATACTCTGTACAATTGCGTATGTGACGAATAAAAATCTTGAAACTTGATCTTGAATTTTACAACGGCTTCAAACTTTCAGGCTAGGCGTTCTCAAGCCAACGTAAAGTTTGTCTTGACGAACTTCTTTATCTAGTTTTTAATCTTATATATTTTTGCTTAACATGCTGTTTATGATTAAATCAATAAGAAAGAAACAGAAATGGAAATGTTATTGCATATTGCGCTACTTGTTTAGTTTTTCATGTATTGTATCTATTCTATTATACAGTCCAGGACTGGGTGTGTTTGATTAGGGTTGGAGCTAAACTCAGACTTTGTTTGTAGAAAAACTTTCTAGCTTCCTAAGTTTCTGTTCCTGCCTTCAACTTGTGTGTTATGGACTGTAAGTCTTCTTCTCTTTTTCATTACAAAAACATATAAAAGTTTTGCCCGTCCTGTGAAAGGACTTGCCCTTTCTCTGATTTTAAGACTTCTCTCTGTTCTTTAGTAAAAGTTACTCTCAGCAGCTTTGTGAAGAGAATTCAAGAGAAAACTTAGCTAAGAACTTTTACTGCTAATTAGGAGTCATGCATACTCCATTCTATTGAGTTATATAATGTAAAACGGCAGGGTTAAATATGTTACAATGCTGCTTGAATTAGACAGATAGATAGTGTCTGCTAATCATTGAAAATCCTAATTCATTAATAATTGATCATTTTTATTTATATAGCACCTTTGCGACACCCAAGGTCACTTTACAAGTCAGACTTAAGGAACAGAGACAAAAAGACGTTTGAACATTTTGAGTTTACTCGTTTCATTCGCTTCATTTGCGCATGAAATTCACTTCACAACAGAATCAAATTCGCGTCATGGGAGGGGCTTCTGCAGCAGCTTCCGTGTTGGTGTCTCTACAGTCTGCAAGGTTGTCCCTGACGTGGTGACTGCAATCTGGACTGCTTAGTGGAGGAGTCCCAGAGCAACCGACTGAATAATTTTTGTTTATTATATCCTGTGCTGTTTGTGTCCTTTATGTTTAGCTCTTGTAAATATTCCCACCCTTTTGTATTTTCTTTTGATTTACACCCTTTATATATTGTAAATAATCACATATTTTTTATTTATCTTGGAAATATCGCTATCATGTCCATCATTATCTCTTGTAAATCTTTTCATAATTTTTCAATAATTTTTTGTTCAAGTTTAGATTGTTATAGTTTTCTTGTTTTCAAATGATAAATGGAGCCAGCCCCCAAACGGAATCCCTGTCTCGTTGCTGCATTCTCATTACACTATACCTGTCACAACACTCAGGAAGCCAGGGACGAAGAGTTTCACAAAAACAGAAAAAAATCCTGCGGCATAAAACATTCAATGGGGGAGGGGCGGGGGCTCCAGGGCGGCTCCCGTTCTGGGACCAACGGTGGAGCAGGGAGCTCGGGTGGCCATGGCTGAGCAGGGAGTTCGAGCATCCATGGCGGATCCGGAGACTCAGTCGAGTAGCCCCCCCTCCCAACATTTTTTTGGGGATATCGCAGTCCGGGGGGCACCTGGGAAGCGCAGACTCTTTGTGGCGCTCTGGCGGAGCGGGCACAGGGGTGCGCTCGGGAGGAGCGGGCTCTGAAGGGCACTCGTGAGGAGCGAGCACTTAAGGGTGCTCGTGAGGAGTAGGCACTTGAGGGCGCTTGTGAGGAGCGGACACTTGGGGGTGCTCATGAGGAGCGGGCACTTGGGGGCGCTCGTGAGGAGTGGACACTTGGGGGCGGTCTGGCACTTGAGAGCACTCTGGCAGCGCAGGCACTTGGGGGTGCTGTCGAGGAGCGGGCTCTGGATGATGCTGTTGAGGAGCCGGCACTTGTGGGCGCTGTTGAGGAGTGGGCTCTGGAGCTGGGGTCCAACTCATTCCCTCATATGCCACCAGGTGCCCATGAGCGTATGTGGGTGGGCTTGTGGTGGCCGGCAGGCTTGCGCTGGCCACGGATGACGGCGACGATCTCCCGCGAACGGCGGACTAGGGTGAGCCGCAGACGGCGACATCGATCTCCCGCGAACGGCAGGCTGGGCGAGCCGCCACGATCTATTTGGCGAACGTGATGACCACTACACTACAGAAACTTGCAGCCAGGGCTGAGTCTGACTTTTCCATCGCACGCTTCTTATAACACGAATCAAACTACAGATTGCGTTGCACTCTTTAATTTTAAATTTTTTTTGCAGCAAACTAAGCATTTTTTTTCCAGTGCTCTGCTGAAATCCTCAAGACTTTCATTTTTGCATCAACTACAGCTTTAGCGACGGTCTTCGTCCCTCTTGGCCGCAAAGCCTTAGTAGTGTTGAGTTCCTCCTCAACAGAAAGCTAATTGAACAATTGTGAAAAATAGAGAGATTGTTCCCGCCCAGTTTCGAACTGGGGACCTTTCACGTGTGAGGCGAACGTGATAACTACTACACTACGGAAACCTGTCTTCTGGAAGCAAGCCGAAATCTTTAGGTGCACGCTCAGTGAAAAGCGCATAAAGGTAAAGCAATCTAAAGGCAACTGACAGTGCAAGGGGTTCATACTTTTCTTCAAAAGGGAACAGCTGTTTCTACTCGGTTTCCAACCGAGGACCTTTCGCGTGTAAGGCGAACGTGATGACTGCTACACAACAGAAACCTGCAACCAGGGCTGAGTCTGACTTTTCCATCGCACGCTTCTTGGAACACGAATCAAACTACAGATTGCGTTGCACTCTTTAATTTTCAAATACCTTCTATTTTTAGCAGCAAACTAAGCATTTTTTTTCCAGTGCTCTGCTGGAATCCTCAAGACTTTCATTTTTGCATCAACTACAGCTTTAGCGACGGTCTTCGTCCCTCTTGGCCGCAAAGCCTTAGTAGTGTTGAGTTCCTCCTCAACAGAAAGCTAATTGAACAATTGTGAAAAATAGAGAGATTGTTCCCGCCCAGTTTCGAACTGGGGACCTTTCGCGTGTGAGGCGAACGTGATAACTACTACACTACGGAAACCTGTCTTCTGGAAGCAAGCCGAAATCTTTAGGTGCACGCTCGGTGAAAAGCGCATAAAGGTAAAGCGTTCTAAAGGCAACTGACAGTGCAAGGGGTTCATACTTTTCTTCAAAAGGGAACAGCTGTTTCTACTCGGTTTCCAACCGAGGACCTTTCGCGTGTAAGGCGAACGTGATGACCGCTACACAACAGAAACCTGCAACCAGGGCTGAGTCTGACTTTTCCATCGCACGCTTCTTGGAACACGAATCAAACTACAGATTGCGTTGCACTCTTTAATCTGCAAATACCTTCTATTTTTAGCAGCAAACTAAGCATTTTTTTTCCAGTGCTCTGCTGGAATCCTCAAGACTTTCATTTTTGCATCAACTACAGCTTTAGCGACGGTCTTCGTCCCTCTTGGCCGCAAAGCCTTAGTAGTGTTGAGTTCCTCCTCAACAGAAAGCTAATTGAACAATTGTGTAAAACGAGCCGAAAATAGTTGAGCTTAACTTCCCTTAACTTTTCCCATTCATTCTCAATGGTAGTGCTTAACACTACGGATGCAATATTCTTTCGGCCGCTAGCGCTCCCGTGGCGCACTTCCGGGTTCCGGCGTCGCGGGAAGTTTGAATTCACAGAAGAAGAAAACACGGCAGCGATCGCCTCGGTTGTTTAATTCAACGCATTCTTGGCGCATTTATCAAAGGTAAGATGCTTTATGCGACATCTGTTTATGTTTTGTTACCAAACTTTACCCTGTTGGGCTTTGTTTACTGTTGATCATCGTGGGTTCGTTTGTTTGCATGCCAAATTATGAATGAACATAACTGTAGTTTACCTTTCTGTGTATTGTTTGTCTTCATTTAGACATCATGTGTTGATTACAAGCTAAATTATGAATGAACATAACTGTAGTTTACCTTTCTGTGTATTGCTTGTCATCATTAAGACATGTGTTGATTACAATCTAAATTATGAATGAACATAACTAGTTTACCTTTCTGTGTATTGTTTGTCATTAAGACGTCATCTGTTGATTACAAGCTAAATTATGAATGAACATAACTGTAGTTTACCTTTCTGTGTATTGCTTGTCATTATTAAGACGTCATCTGTTGATTACAAGTTCAATTATGAACGGGGATAGCCAGTATTTTCATTTTTGTGATGAGACATTTGATATATTTTATAATTAATCTATATTTCAGGAATTTTTAGATGAAGCATGCTCTGACAAGACCCATTCTCCCGCAGAGCAGGGGCCCGTTTCAGAAAGGAGGTTAAGTGAAAACTCGGAGTATGTTAACCCTGAAATGAGGGAACTCTGGGTTTTCCGTTTCAAAAGGGAGGTTTGTCAAACCCGGGAAAGCAGTGTAAGTCAAGCCCGTTTCAGAAGAGAGATAACTTATACTCAGAGTCAGTTACCGCGGTAACTTACGCTGTGAACCTAACCTGGTCGGGAGCAGGTTTTATTCGGTAAACCCGAGTTTCTATCTGTCTCCTCTCCCTTTTTATAGTGTTAGCGAAGTTTAAATACCATATTAATTCATTCAAACTGCAAAATTGATTTTCTTACTGAGTATTGTTTGTCTTATTTCAAGTACAAATATCTAAAAATGTCAAATTATATATAAAAAAAATTATCTATATTATCTATGTCTTGTTTCCTGGGGAATTTCCTTTTAATTGCATTTTACATAAAACAAGTACAATTATCCGCTATTGGGTAAGAAAAATAATCTGAATGCAAACGGAAATAAGAATATGTTTAATGTCTTACTCCATTGGAAGATAATAGGCAAAATAGGAAAAATGCACTTTAAAACACCAGAGATGTATTATAATTATAATTATAATACATTATAATTCCTCTGTATGCAGATTTGAAGGAAAGTGTGCTTCCCTCTCACGCTAATTTTTTCTGGGCACAAATTTTTCTTTCAAAGAGGTTTCACAGGACTGTAGGTCAGTGGTGTAAAAATCGGTTTAAATGAGGCTAATCTGATAAATTACGTTCACTTGATAATATCTTTCTGTGATGTCTTGAAGTAACGCTGAATTGGCAACTCGTAAAATACGTACGATTTTGCAAAAATCATGAATTTGTACAAGTGAGGTCATACGAATTCATACGAATGAATGAGCCACCTCGTAAAATATGTACGAATTGCCGTGAGATCGGGCTGGAACTAAGTAACCCAATAATCTGAATTTCCTTCAGGATTTACAGTGTAGTTGGATGCATTGATGACAAGCATATCGCCAACATCGCACCTTCTGAAAATTAAACAAATTACTGTATGTAATGAAAGGATGCCAGATAGAGAGGTAGTAAGAGCCACATCCCCCACCACGGCTGTTAAATAAACAAATTATTCAAATTTCCTGATACAAAAGCAAAAGTTATTCTTTTTACTTTTGTATTTTAGAATTCTTCCAATACTTGACCATCTCCTCTTCATCTGTCAGTGCTGCAGGTTCTCCCTCTGCCTTCTTGCTGTCGACAAGTCAGTAGTTAATTGTATTACTCTAATTAAGAAATGTGACAGGTTGCATTAGAGAATATTTAATTATGTGAAAAGAGTGTTAGACTATGTGGAAAAAGCTGCAGCGCATTGAAATAGACATTGAATGATATTTAATGTCAAATGTTTTTAAAATCATTTAGCCTACACATGAACCTTTCATGCTTAAAGTTTACCTTGATTGAATTGTGTTTTTATACTTCATTTTTAGCTGCTGCCACGTTCTTGTTTCTTTTTTCTGTAATGTTTTTTTTGTGGCCATGGGATACCATTAAAATTAATATTAGTTCAGTAATTTAAAGTTTGCACCTCTGATATTGTAACGGTTATTAAGTTATTGACAGTTATTAAGAATTAAAGTTACGCATTGACGGAAGTACGCGCGCTGACGTTTTTTTGGCGGGAGCTGTTGCCATGGTGACTCGTAATATCTGCACTCTATTGATGATGGCTTTTTCTAGTCGTGGTGCACGCGCTTAACTCAGAGTCGACCTACTTAGAGTTGAGTAAACTAACACAATTCAGCTGTTCTGTAACCGAAAACTCAGAGTTTCCCATCTCAGAGTAACTCAACTCTGAGTTCAAGTTTAAACTCAGAGTTGGTTGAACCTCCTTATTGAAACGGGCCCCTGGTCTCTCCAAAGTCTTATTTTAACATCACATCACACCAGGCACTTTGACAGTGAAGGATCAAAGGTCAGGGAAGCAGGTAAATACATTATTTATACAGGCACAAATATGTGTTAACTCTCTGTCTCATATGTGCACACAAAGACAAATATTTTAAGCAATTATGTTAATCTTCTGTAGAACTGCTGAGCACTGCACCATTGCCCGTAGCTGCCTCCCCTGTTCAGCTCACACTGGACCCATCAAAACAGGTGGTCTTTGTGTTGGACCATAGATGGAGAGATCTGATGCGAATTGCCCATGATCATATCTCTTGGCAACACACCATGGGAGCAAGGACCTTCTTAAACATCTTATTAAACAGGTGGAAGGATTGTTTGTTTTTTACTGTTCTCCACAACTTTAGATTGTATTATTATTATTGTAGTTGTTGTTTAATCTGCAATTTTAAATGTATTACCAATTGTTGTATTTTAGTGTGTTTTTTATTAATTTTATTGACTTGAATTGTTATTTTATATTCCGCAGATTTGTAAACACTAAATGTTAGTAACTGCTATTAAACTCTGTAAACAATTATTTGATTTAAAATACTCTACCAGTCAAATGTTTTTCAGTAGTAAGATTTTTAGTTTTTTTAAAGAAGTCTTTTGCTCACCAAGCCTGCCTTTATTTGATCCAAAGTACAGCAAAAACAGTACAATTTTGAAATATCCTTACTATTTAAAATAGCTGCTTTCTATTTGAATACATGTGAAAATGTCATTTATTCATGTAATCAAAGCTTTCAGCATCATTACTCCAGTCTTCAGTGTCATGATCCTTCAAAAATCATTCTAATATGCTGCTCATTGTTATTATCATTATTATTATGTTGAAAACAGCTGAGTAGAATCTTTTCAGGTTTCTTTCATGAATCATGAATGAATCATAAACATTTTCATCTTTATCATCACTTTTGATCAATTTAAAGCATCCTTGCAAAATACAAGTATTCATTTCTATCATTTATTTCCCCCCCAAAAAAGAATTGACTGACTCCAAGCTTTTGAATGTATAATGTTACAACAGCTTTTTATTTCAAAAAAATGCTGATCTTTGGATCTTACTATTCATCAAGGAATCCTGGTGGAAAAAATACTCTGCTGTTTTAAATATGGATAATAATAATAACAATAATACATGTTTATTGAACAGCTTATTAGACACAAAAAAAATGGAGTAATGATGCTGAAAGCTTTGATCACAGGAATAAATTATATATTTAAATAGAAAGCAGTTATTTTAAATAGTAAAAATATGTCACAGTATTACTGTTTTTGCTGTATTTGGATAAAATAAATGCAGGCTTGGTGAGCAGAAGAGCATTATTTAAAGAAAATATAAAAAATCTTACTGTTCAAAAACATTTAACTGGTACTGTACTTTTTTTTTGTTATTTTCTCTGTGTTCTCCACAACTTTAGATTGTATTATTGTTCTTGTTGTTGAATCTATACATTTAAATTGTTTCATTTATTTCCATTTGTTCATTAAAATACCAGAAGTATTGGGCTTATTTGCACTGTATTTTAGTGTTTTTGTATTGATAAAAAAATGTGTTAATTGTATTGTTATTTATGTAACATTTTGTTGACTTGCATTGATATTTTATCTAGCTCAGTATTGTAAACACCAAATGTTAATAACAGTTTTTTTTTCTTTGTGTTCCACATCTGTAAATTGTATTATATTTGTTGTTGTTTAATCTATAATTATTATATGTATATTTATTTTATTAATATATGATGTGGTTAGTACTATACTGTATTATCATTTTTATATAATATGTATATCATTTTACAATAAATCAAATGAAAAACTAACTTTTTTGGTGTGTATTAGTTATATTTCATTTATATAGTTTTTTTGTACTTATACTAGTATCTCTTTAAAAATAAAGGTCTAAACCATGATCAAAACGTTATTTTCAATCATTCACATTCACATTTTCCATATTAAAGACAACTATGCCCTATTATAATGTTCTGTTATTATGTTAATCGTACTTCAAGTGTATCTACTTTTGGCCGAGGCGAGATTCGAACCTCTAATTTTGTGTATTTTACTCGTCCCGCCTCCGTGGAATTTTCTTTGTTCCTATTGGCTAGTCAGCGCTCTACACCTATCCTATCGTGATAACGATAACCTATCGTGATAACCACTACACTACGGAAACCTGTCTTCTGGAAGCAAGCCGAAATCTCTAGGTGCACACTCAGTGAAAAGCGCATAAAGGAAAGAACATTTACAACTATTTACATGCAGGAATAAAAAGGATCTTGCTTGGAAGAGTGAAGAGTGAGGGCTAAAGTGAAGGAGAGGAGAAAGGAGAGTTAGTCTGGTTCATTCTCTGCATAGATTGCTGCCTCTTTGTTAAATCTACACTTTAGGATCCACTTTTTCCAAATTAAGCAGAACTGTGCTGCTTTCATTAATTAATTTGTGTATTTGAAATTTGACAAATTATTTCCTCAACCTTTGCAGGGAAGGGACCAGACTCAAGAGGAAGAGCTCATCCTCTGAGCGTGGAGGCAGCGCTGGAGCTACAGGATGGGTCCAGAGTGTTTCTACTAGCTGCTGCTCTCTAGGCCTTCTCTGAGCTCTTCTTCTTGGTGGCACTGTATCAACTGATAACACATTTTGTACAATGAGAAGGCAGAAAAGGATTAAACTCATTCACAAACCGTCAGTGTTGTGTGAGACTATGAGTGATTACTGTAAATATAATATGTAAGCATGGTCATTATTGCCTGTACACACCTGTGGGTACAGCAGCAGATGTTGAAGGGCCGGTAGGGGAAGCAGAAGCAGCAGCAGGTTCTGGCAGAGGGGAACATCACTGCATCAAAAGAACCAGTCGGCTCTGTCATGACAATATTAAATATTAATACAACATTACACACATTACACCAGTCAGAGAGACATTCATTTAGACTTTTCATCATAAAAAAACAACAACATATATGTCCTGTTGTGTTGCTTCACTTGTCAACACACCTGTATCTGACTGCCCTGCTGCTGCTGTCTTGCCCTGGTCTGATCCACTCCTCCGTCTCCTTTCTCATCTCCTTTAAATGTGTCCCTCAGACTGTTCCACTTCTTTCTCCATACTTCCTCTGAATAAACACATTACTCGTCAGCGGAAAGTAGTTGTAAAATACGGCGAATAAGCTCAATTGGCCGGTGTTCTGACAATTTGTGCTACCCGCTCAGATTGAACTGCCTTAAGTTATCTAAGATCGGTAGCACAAATTGATAGCGGAAAATGCTACCAACATCTTATTTGTGTGGTTTGAGGCTTTTTTAATGTCCATACATACTCCTACCCTAATTCTACCTGTCCACACCTACCCTTACCCTAAACTACCCTTAAAACAATGCTAATATATTATTGGTAGCACAATCTGATAGGTATCTTAGCATGTGTCATCGGTACACCGGCTTTAGCTAGCTTGTTGTCTCAAAATGTATATATATAGCTCAAATTGAGTAGAGCGTTTTCACAAATCACGCATCAAACTCCCAAAACGCTCAATTCGCACCACCTCATTCGCACGAATCACACCGCAGGATGTCTATTGTGTCTTTGCATTGACTTTACATGTAAATCACTTGCGCTTGACGCTTCATTCGCATCTGGTGTGAATGCACCATTCATCTTCCTGTAACACAATTCAGATGCACTGCTTGACTGTTTTATAACAAAGGGAGTGAACATCAAGAATAAAATTAAAATAAGTGCTCTTTGATTTACCTCTAACTGTAGGACTGGATCTTGGCCTGTTGTTCTATTTGCACATTTTATTTTATTTTTTATTTTGTACTTCTTTTTTCATACCTATATTATGTATATTATCTTGTGTTTGTATTCCATATAATTGCACTGTCCATGTAGCAGGCTTGACTTACATTTCACTGCTGGTTATATTATGTATAATTGTGTATTTGACGAATACAAATCATGAATCTTAAAGGGATAGTTCAGCCAAAAAAATATATTCATCACTCTCATGTTTCTCTAAACATGTATTCATTTCTTTCTTGTGCTGAACCCAAAATAATGCATTTTGAAGAATGTGGGTAGCCAAACATTTGCTAGTCCCCATTGACTTCTATAGTATTTTTTTATTTGCTTGTTCAAAGGACAAAAATATGACAAGGCTTAATATTGAGGCTTGCAAAAAGTAAAGGTAAATGATGAGAAACTCATTCACTCATTAAGTATTTTGAAGCATATTTAAGGTAGCTTTAATAGCAAGTAATCAGTCAAAGTAATGTATTCATTTTTTATTCAGTTTATTCCACAGATGGACACAAGAGCTTGCCTAGGAAAGTCAGGTTCTTCCTCTAATGCTTCAGTCTGTTTCATCAGATTGATTCATCAGCAGCTGCCTGGAGACTTTAACATAGGCACACATTTGTGCTAATATTTATATAATATAGTAGAATACACACATTCTATTAATATTCTAAAGATCATGATAAACCACCTGTAATGACCCGAGTATTACCAAAACTTTCAGAAATCTGCTTTGACACAATCTGTATTGTTAACAGCGCTATATACTGTATATAAAGCTGACTTGACTTGACATGTATGGCTGGAGATGTAATTATGGGAAAAGTGTGTAAAGTTTTATATGCATATTACTGTTCCCCATTTGAGTTTGTAAATTATCATTCAATAAAAAAGTGTGTTCACTACTTCTCATGTGTGTGCACTAACTTGGATGAGGACACTTTAAATAGTCCTGATAAGCTCTTTGCACTACACATGTTTATTTCACTGATTTGCACTATCTGCCATGTGCCTTATGCCACTTTATCCATTTTTCATATTTTTATTTTTTTATTTTTTTATTTAATGTTTTATTTTTTTCCTACATTTCCTTATTTGTATATTGTAATAGTTGCATTTTTGTGTATGTATGTGTGTGTATATATATATATATATTGATTTGTACTTATCTGTATTTTTGTGTTCTACTGTTAGTGTTTAGTGTTATCTGTATGCACCACGGAGTAAGAGAGTAACGCAATTTCAATTCTCTGTATGTATGTACGGTACATGTGGCAGAATTGACAATAAAGCTGACTTTGACTTTTGACTTTGACATGTCACTTTAACTTTCAAGACTCCATCTTTTCAACGCATTGTGTCCATCTAGTGGTCATAAAGATGAATATCCCGTACCAAACTGCTGTGTTCAGCCTCAGCCTGGTTCTGCAGCTCATTTTTATTGATTGTTGCCGTCATCATGTTGTTATTGCGTACCATTCTGATGCTATAATATATTGATTCATGATGCATTGAAATAAATAATTGATTTGTTTCTGTGAATTGGAACTATAAGTACAGTCAATTAAACATAAATGCATAAATGAAATCTGTTTCTGCCTATTATAATTCTGCCTCTGTACTTTGACTGTTAATTTTAGGCAGAATATTGCAATATTTGTTATAATGCATTATAATGTAAGTGTCACGGTGCACACACGAGGGAGGAACAGGAACACGCAGACGAGGATATAAACTCAAATTATAATATTTAATAACACATCAAGGCAGGACAAGGCAGTACTCACAGACAGGATACACCGGGAATAACAAGTAGACCAGACAACATCAAACTGAACAGGCATGAACTAATATACACAGGTAAATCATAGATAATTAGACAAACACGGCTGGACATGAATGAACTAATAATGACATTAAACAAGGACAGGAAACAAACCAAATAAGGAAACATGAGGTAGGGACACATGACACACGACAGAGGACTGACATAACTCCCCCCTCCCGAAAGGCTCGTCCCGAGCCTTAACAGTTCCATCAGGGAGGGGGGGTGGGCGCTCTGGAGGCCCCTCAGGACAGACAGACAGGAACGCAGGACGGGGACCTCCAGAGCAGAACAGACAGACAGGGACCATGGCGGAGCTGGGAACTCTGGAAGCCATGGCGGTGCAGGGAGCTCTGAAGGCCATGGTGGAGCTGGGAGCTCTGGGGACCATGGCGGAGCTGGGAGCTCTGGGGACCATGGCGGAGCTGGGAGCTCTGGAGGCCATGGCAGATGGTCTTCGGGGCCCTAGGCCTCGACCCCCTCGGCCCGGCCCCTACAGCCGGAACCCTTCTACCCCCCCAAAAAATTTCCATGGGGAAGTGAGGGGGTATCAGGAGCCCTCCAGGGCTAAACAGACAGGACAGTACAAAACACGACAGGACAGACCTCCAGGGCCAGACAAACAGGACACGACGACAGGAAAGCCCTCCAGGGCCAGACAGACAAGACAGGACATCCCACAGGAACCAGAAGCCCTCCTGGGCTAGCTCGGAGGCTGAGGCTTCCTCTGGGCATGATCAGGAGTCAGGGGCCCTCACAGGGTCCCTCAGCGACCGCCTCCACTTCAGCAACAAGGGGGCAGGCGGCTAGAATGGCCTCCATGGCCACAACACGAGGAGCCGCCTGCCCCAGACGAGTCTCCATGGACAAGACAAGACAAGGTAGTTTAAAATGTTCCTGTGGGCACGACAAAACAGACACACGGCACTCCTGGCCGTGACATGTGGACTTGATCCACGGGGCTAGGGATAGCGGCGGCCAGCGGGCATGAATCAACGCCGATCCAGTGGGCTTGAGTCAGCGGCAATCCGGCGGGCTTGAGTCAGCGGCAATCCGGCGGGCTTTAGGACAGCGGTGGGCCGGCGGGCATTGAGTCAGAGGCGGGCCGGCGGGCATTGAGTCAGAGGCGATGCGGTGGCGTGATCTCCCGCGAACGGCGCGCCTGGGGGAGCGGCAACCCGGGAACTAGGCAAGCTGCCGGCGGGCTTGAAGGCTCGCGGCCAGAGGACTCGCGGCACTCGCGGCGATCCCGCCGAACTCCCACGCCGACTTGCAGTGGGCTATGGCGGGAATGACGAGCGGCGACTTCCTTGTCGCGGGACAGACAGACAGGAACAAAATAAAAACTTTTCAAAAACGAAAACAAAACGGGGTGAATGGGCGCCGCTTACGGTTATGGTCTGGTCTTCTGTCACGGTGCACACACGAGGGAGGAACAGGAACACGCAGACGAGGATATAAACTCAAATTATAATATTTAATAACACATCAAGGCAGGACATGACAGGACAAGGCAGTACTCACAGACAGGATACACCGGGAATAACAAGTAGACCAGACAACATCAAACTGAACAGGCATGAACTAATATACACAGGTAAATCATAGATAATTAGACAAACACGGCTGGACATGAATTAACTAATAATGACATTAAACAAGGACAGGAAACAAACCAAATAAGGAAACATGAGGTAGGGACACATGACACACGACAGAGGACTGACAGTAAGGCAAAAGGCACTGGGGTTTGCTTCTTTTGAATCAGATACTGAAGTGGTCACATAGTTTTCAGACGTCATAGATCACTTGCTTTCAGCAAAATGAATCAAGCTCAGCAAGACAAGCTCACACTGTGTAAACATTGCAGTCTTTGCTTATCATATTTACCATATAGACCTCTCTTTGAAGCATGCTCAGACTAAACTGTTTCTGAAATATCGCCCATTGGCTTCATTCCATCGCAGTCAGATAAAGATAAAGTGAACAGAGGTCAGCAGGACATCCACACTAAAAATCATCTTCTGTAGTCAGGTTATTTTTAAGTGTAGGGTTGTGTGTTGGCCTCTATAAAAGTTTTGGGTTATGTTTTAAGTGTTTTTGGTGTTAGTTTGTTACAGTAAAATTTTTTAACGTGTAAGGTCAATTTCCCTAATATTTATGTGATGTGATAGATTTCAGGACAATTTTACGGTAAAATACCATTTTTGGAAGTGAAAAATTATGTAAAATTGACAGGGAAAAACGTAAATTTACATTCCCAGAATTTCCTGTGTTGCATTTCAAATTTGATGTTCTTTCTTTGAAATAACTATGTTTCTTAGTTTTTTTCTTATCAGTTATGTTTATTAGGGTTGTATATTACATCTAATGTTGTTAAATTAATGTTTATTGCATATTTCAGTCTCACCATGACAGCGTTTAGTGTTTGTGTGAATGGCATTGTGCACCTTCTACTGTACATACATCTACTGTATATGTATTGGCCTTCTTAGCTTGTAGAAAAGATGCTTGTAAATTGAAGTTAAATCCGTAAACCCTAAAACGCTTCTAACATATTTTTTTACAGTAAAGTTCTGGCAACCACAGCTGCTGTTTTTTTAACCGTAATTTTTACGGGATTTTTTTACAGTGTAGATATTTAGTTTATTTTTCATATCCACACATTGAGATCAATAAATCGTTGATAAACCAAAATTTAGGAATGTAATTATTTTGTGACTGAAAATCACATTTGTTTATTAAGTTCTCAAACTGTGGCACATCACACGACTGTGGATTTTTTTATGTGCTTTTATTTTACCATGTTCAATATCTCATTCTACATCTACACTTTTATTATAGCTTTGTACATCTAATCATTAGAAGACACTCTTACGCTGACTGTAAGCAACATTTCAGTTTGATCACATGTGCTACTGGATCTGATAACCACCGGTGTAGATCAACCGTGTGCATCATGACAGGATATTTCAGATCATTTAAAAATCTAGCTAAAGGTTTGGTAAACCGGACTTTGAAACATCATTACTGTTTTCCTTTTTAAATATTTGCAAATAACAAATAAGGATGATCGAATTCCCGTTAACCAGCTCAATTGGCCAAGGCCATGTTTACACTTTACAGTGTTCAAAGATCATGTTTGGTTCTCAATAAATGCTCCAGTGCTACTGACGGACAACAGTGTAAAGTTTAAACTCGCTTTCATCAGGGTTTGTTAATTACCGTGCTGTTGATTACTCTAAAAGCCTTCAGGCAAAAGAAGAAAGAACAAAATATTAATTTACCCAAAACAACAAGGTAAGCACTTTAAAACTTTACTCAGGAGGTGTAAGATACACAAGAAACGTGTCTTTAACACAGTTACAGGACTGGAAGTGTGTGAGTACTGAAGAAGTGCACAGCAGGGTTAACGTAACTAAGACATGTGCAAGTAATAACGGTAACACTTTAGAATATGGAACACTTATTCACCAACGACTTTTACCTCAATAAACTCATAATTTGCTGCTTATTAATTAGCAAAGTAGTTGTTAAGTTTAGGAATTTGGTAGGATTAGGCATTTAGAATAAGGCATTAATATGTGCTTAATTAGTACTAATAAATGGCTAATATTCTAGTAATAAGCATGCTAGTAAGCACCTAGTTAAGAGTCCCTAAAATAAAGTGTTACCGTAAAAACATATGAAGGGTTCAGTCATTTATTTGATGAAGTATGTTCTTAAGTAATTCCGTCTGAACTGCTTGAGTAAGTCAGATATCAGCAGGTGTTTTGATGTGTGTGTTTGTTCAACAGGTGATGGCGATCCATCAGTCTACAGTGATTCTGCTGCTGCTCTTGAGTGTGTCATCCTTCACTCATGGTGAATCAGCGTATACAAGGCTTCGTTATCAAAAATTCCTCACTCAGCATCTGGCTCCTTATGTGAATAGGGAGATGTGTACCAGTGAAATCAGAAAAAGAAACATCGGCTCTGAAACTGGTGAATGCAAACCTGTCAACAGTTTCATACAAGCAGATGAAAATCAAATTAAAGCAGTTTGTGCCAGAAATAATCGACTGAACTCTAACCTGTTTCAGAACAACCAAAAATTTCCTCTGATCACGTGTAGATTACAAAGGGGGCAGTGGCCAAACTGTGAATATTATACAGGGAGGTTGTCCACGCTTTACATAGTGTTAGCTTGTGATCAAGGCTTGCCTGTACATTATGAAAGAAGTACAGAACAGATGAATGTAGGCTGAATAGAGCCTCACAGATCTTTACAATACTTTGCTAATCACTTGTTCACTTCTCCTTTTCTGTCTTTCTTTGTTTTTCAACTGCAAAAAAATTATAAAAAAAGTAAATTGTGATGCCAAAAATAAATAATAATAAGTACTTTACTTCATTTAAAGGTTAATGTGCAGCCAGTGGTTTTTAACCAGTTCATCACATGTGCTGTCAACATGACAAACACTGTTTGAGAGTAAAACACTGTTTTAATTAAGAAAACGTACTTCTCTGTCTTTATGAAACTCTGATATGAACTAGAGTATCTTCACTGTCTCTCATCATTTACCTTAATTGAGAATAATATACAAAATAACTATTTCTTTAAGAGGTTAATGGTATATTCTGCACTTCTTCATTCATGTCTTTGTGTGTAATTGTAATGAAATTATAAGCAATCTGTTAACACTTTCTGAGCATTAATAAACGTTTTAATGGGAGTAGTGCATAAGCAAAAACAGATGTGGAAAGAAAGATGCAGATGTCTGTAATCCTCAGTAAAACATCTCTACTACCCTTAAACTTGTCTGCTTGATTGTCTCGCATCTCAACAACATCTCAATATTGTGCAGCGCTGCTGTCGTAGCTGTCACTGAGCAACTTTTTTGAGTCTAACGATACCTTACCTGTCTTTAAACAGGTTCTGTCATTCTACTCACCAGCCATTTTTAATTGACTGGTAATGGTTTCTTCTCAACTTGTGAACTCTACATTTGTATGGCAAGTTTCATCAGTATTTTCTGGAGTTTGTTCATTACCGTGTTGTTGATTATTGTAAAGCCTTCAGGCAAGAGAAATTAAATATTAATTTACCCAGAACAACAATTTAAGAACTTTAGAACTTAATGTCTATGTCTACACAAATACAGTCTACACATTTAGGGAACGGAGGTTACAATAGTAACCAAGAAGGTCACTTTAAGTGAAAACAGACAAAACTAAAGAATATGTATTTTATTTTTCTCTGTTGTAACGGAGTATAAACATCTTTGTTTGCGTTTTTCTTTCTAATGATTTCTCCCAGTGCTGTGCTTTTCTTTGTGTATTCGTAAGCAAGATGTGCTTTAGTGCCTTCAATTCTTAAAAATGCTGTACTAGCCTTTAATTTGCTCTTAACACATATTTATTGAACACAAATTTTCTGATGAAAATCTATTAACCATTAAATAATCATAAATTATGAATTATGCCGAGCTGTGATGTTCACGCCAATCACACGAAACCTCAAAAGATGAAACTATAATGTGATTTATGATTGGTTACCCATTGTGTGGAGTGTGTTTTCGTCTTTAAGGGAATTTAGACAGTTTAGTCTTTATTTATTTTCTACTACTGAGACATTTCTACTTTTAATGTAGAATATAAAATAAATATATTTGTTATTTTAATATAATTTTGGGCTTCTTTTTGCACTGTTTTAATGATATTTTCAGATATTTTAGTTTTAAGATTTTAATTGGTGTTTAATGCAACAATACACAATAATGCATTAAATGAAAAATAAGAAGTATCATCTCTGTAAAATATTTAATTACTGTATGTCTTGAAGAAAAATCCACATCTTTATTTATTTTGCCCCCCAAAAAAACAGCCATAATCTAGAAAACATTAAATGTTCAGAATGTGATTTTTTTATTGCAGCATTAGAATATAAAAAGGAGGGAAGTGTGAAAAGAAATTAATCTCAAATGGAAAGGTTTTTTTGTAGTGTTTTGTAGTTTGAAAGACAATAAGCATGCGGGAATTTATAATGTTACTAGTCAAACAAAAAAAAATTTTTTTGAACACCCAATAAATTATGTGAATTTAAAATGTGTCTTATGGAGCTTATAATCAAGAGGAGAAAATTAGAGATAAAATTTACTTGTTGACAATATAGAACAGTGTCTTGTTAAAAGGATTTAACAGTAGTTTAAACATTATGAACGTAATATGAATAACTTGACCATCAAACATTAAAATAAGCAAACAAAGCAGAACAATGTGTTAATTAAAGAAGTAAACAGCAATTAGTTGTCAGAAAACTTGTGATGTTGTGATGTGTAGGTAGGAGTTGGAGCTAGGGCTGGGTATCGAGTAGGGTTGGGTACCGAAACCCGGTACCAATATGGCACCGGTACCTATGTAACCGGTATGTACCGAACCGAATCAGAACGCAGATTTCGGTGCCTCATTTCTGTGCCATGCCTGAGTGATCGGTTGAAATATTTGTCCTTTGTTTCTCCGAAATGGACGTAAGAAGCATCATCACCGACACCACACGTGCAAAATAATTTCCCGACCAAAAAATGCACATAAACTCAATTCCGAAAGATCTAATAATACAAGTCCAACAAATCTTTGTAGTAACCCGAGTGTGCTGTTTTCACATTCAGACTTAAAAGCACAACTCAGGGAATGAGAGCATCCGAGGAGCGCGTGAATGCAGTAATTACACTTGCTCTGACGACCTTCCATTAACTAGCTAAGCTACTACTATCCCATGGGCTACTAATACATTGATTAGCAATGGATTATAAATATACTTAATTATTATGAAAATACCAGAGATGGCTTGAATAACACAGATAAACTATGCATTGCCGTAGTCGAGTGTTTATTGTATTTATTTTATCATTCACAAAGTTTATATCTTCTGTTTACTAACCCATATCTCGGAGCATCAAGAGTTCGCTACTTCTGTGACTGGAATATGTGGATGTTCTCGCGAGAGCGCCCTCTGGTGTCCTGTATGAACGAAAAAGACCCCCCTAACCCCCCCCCCCCCCCCCCCCCCCCCGGTTTCACAGACCAGGCTTGAACCTAGTGCTAGCCTACAATGTAACTCTTAGCTGTTTTAACTGAAATAAACTTGCACTGACTGATCCTAAAATATATCAGTGCATTTGTTTTGTCTCAAGATGCACCCCAGTAATGTTTAGTTTTTTCTGAGCGTGTTTATACAAATTATTTAAATGTCATAATTGAACTATGATCTAATCCTGGTTTACATTTACATTTAGTCATTTTGCAGATGCTTTTATCCAAAGCGACTTACAATTGGGGAATACATAAAGCGATTCATCTTGAAGAGGCAAACAGACAGAGTAATTGCCCATAACACCAAGTCTCAGGCATTGTTCAAATAAGTACAAGCTAGCAAGAGAAGGAGAGAAAGATAAAGAGAAAGATGAAGATTTAGAAAAAGTGAATAATACAATTTTTGATAAAGAGAGGTGTAGTCTAGGGTTAATCTAAGCCCTGTCTGTGTGTCTGTGAAACCGGGCCCATGTGTTTAATGCCAATGTCCAATCCAATTATTAATTGGTAATTTTGTATTTGTATAAGTATCGGTTTAGGCACCGGTACCGTTTTAAAAGTATCGATTTGGCACCGGTATCTTAAAAAAAAAAAAACGATACCCAACCCTAGTATCGAGTTCGATACTTCTTAGGCACCGACCGAATTGCCTCAATACCACAGAGTATCGAAAGACGTCCTGTCGTTCGGTACCAAATTTAGATACCTAAGGGGTTAATCTCATCAGCGTCAGTGAGCAATAAGCCTGCAGCACTAGGTGTGTTCGGCTAAAAGTGATGCGGTGCAGATCGATCAGTGTTTGACATCCGCGAGAGCGATTCGAATGCGTACGGAATAGTCTGCTCTCTATATCGCGCCGTTTTGTGTACTACACAGACTGTATCGAGCGTGACGCCCGCGGTGATTTCAGCATCTGCCGTCTAACTAAATAAGGACATATACACATCAACAACCAGGGCTCTACAGTGCGACCATTTCAGTATGTGAATTCTACTGGGTGCAGTGTGAAAAAATATTTAGGGGCACCAGTGTGACTGACCCGATCAACATATTTGTGTTTGTGCTGAGGGAGCTTCAAAGGTTTATAATGTACTTATGTGTTTTTGCAGCGTTGAGTAATGTATCACAGATGTATTCTCTCATTATAACAAAGTGTAGACAGTGTAAATAAGAGATTCACTGTGTGCAGAGTAGAGAGCTGTGTTGTTTATAGTGGAGTTTTGTGAGATTGTTTTTCTCTATTTTTCTCTATTTCGTCAACTAAAATAGTTTCAGACAAAGTCACTGCTGAGCCGCTGCGCATCTCCATTCAAACACAGCATTTATTTGTTTATGAATGAACATTCATAAAGACAGTCAGATGCTTTGTCCGATTGAATGAATAAATTAAGTTAATGATTCAGTGATCAAATCAGTGACTTGCCGCCACCTGCTGGCAGTTCTAATTAAAATTTTAAAGTATCTTTTCTGTTATTTAAATTATTTACTATTTCTATATTCAAAATTGTATATTTAAAAATTAACCTCAGCATGAATTTATTAATTTAACTGCACTCATACAACCTCTGAGCCTCATTAAATGTCTGAAAATACACCTACAATCCACTTTTGTGTTCTTCTGTGCCACTTTTGTGTTCTTTTTTTAATTTTACAAAAGATGACACTTTTATATTGAATTTAGAAAAATGACATTAGAAAGGTAAAAAAATAATATTCCCTGTAAATGACTTTAAGGAGTCAAATATCACCTCGTAATAGAAGGTACATTTTTGATCAGAATTTTCGAATTATTGATTAGAAGGTGCTCCTAAATTTGTTAAATTAGGAGCACAAATGCTCCTAAACAAAAAAGTAAGCGTAGAGCCCTGACAACACCCCCAGAACTGCTCTGAGAGTCACTTCATGAGCATTTTACCATTTGAGCAACATATCATATATACACAGAATTGTAAAGGTAATCATGGCCTTTACAAAATAAAAGTTAGGTTTCACTTGAAGACATTGGGCAGAAATATATTAATATTATTCAGCAGAATGCTGAATACTAGGCTACTATTAAAATTATTAAAACTTTATTTTATTAAGTGATGATCACTCAACATTTCTTCCATGTTTTAATTTTAATAGTAAACCCATTTGTTTGCCAAAATAAATAAAGTTTGAGTTTCAATAATTTAAAGATAAATTAAATTAATGTTTTATGCCTTCATTTGAAATCCAGATACAGAACACAGAATTTCCGAGGAAAAATAAAAAAAATATTTAGCCTACTTTAAGAATACATTTTAATAAACTAAGTTGTTTTTATGCAATCAAATAATTAGACATAATGCAATACAGAATTTTATGATAAAACATATGGTGAAAGAAAATAAAACACCCACTTATGAAAGTGTATACAATTTTCAATTTCTTGAAGTCTTTAACAACCTAGAAAACATGAATAGAAATAATGATTCTGTCTATGCGTTATAAAACGAACATGCACTAGTGTAAACGTAGCCTAACAGATGTGTAAACTGAAAACTATTTGCACTGATTTACTTTGTTGGATATATTTTGTTCATTTGTGCAGTGGCTCAGGAGATGAGGCTTTGAGACTGTATAAATGTCAACAAGGTGAAAAAATGAAACCAAAGCTTTTTCGAGATTATGTAATCTTAATAAAACAGATTTCACAAAATTGGTATCGAAAAAAGTATCGTTCAGGATCCGGTATCGAACTCAAGGTATCGATATCGAACATTTCGAACGATACCCAACCCTTGTTGGAGCAGATGAGATGGCAGGTGTTGCATCTTTGGGGCGTTTAAAGTCAAGTAAAGTCAAGATGGCGCCGAGGATGGCAGCCGTGTTGCGTGCTCCGGGAAAACTTTGCAGTTTTTCGTATGTTTTATTTGTTTTTTTGTTGTTTTATGTGTTAGATGTTGTTAGTATAACTGTCTACGATAGAGACACGCTTTTGAACATTGGTTCCTCAGTCGCGCAACGCACACCGGACTTTGAGTTTCTGAATGCCGGTGGAGTGTTCACAGACACCGCTTCAGAGCCCTTTGTGTGGGTTGCGAAATCGAGGAAACGCCGCCGCCGAAAACGAGGAAAAAGAGCTGGCGTTCTCATCAGATTGAGACGCCGTGCTTTCCGACCTCCTCTTCCAACCATTTTACTGGCCAACGTTCAGTCACTGGATAACAAACTCTGTGAACTGCGGGCGCGCATCTCATACCAACGAGAAACAAGGGACTGCTGTGTTATTTGCCTCACAGAAACCTGGATGTCTGCTATTGTTCCAGACTCAGCCATCGAGCTCACGGGCTTCTCCGTGCACCGCTCGGACAGAACGGAAGAGCTCACAGGGAAAAGCAGAGGTGGAGGTGTGTGTTTCTATATCAACAACTCATGGTGTAATGAAAGGAACATACACTCTATTAAATCCTTCTGCTCCCCTGATCTGGAATTTCATACGCTTCTGTGTCGACCGTTCTGGCTACCGAGGGAATTTACAGCGATCATAATCACGGCTGTTTATATCCCCCCCAAGCCAACACAGACCAGGCACTCAGGGAACTGTACAGGAATATAAGTGAGCAGGAAACCGCGCACCCAGATGCAGCTTTTGTTGTCACAGGGGACTTTAATAAAGCCAACTTCAGAACAATAGCTCCAAAATACTTTCAACACGTCACCGTCAACACGCGTGGAGATCGCACACTCGACCACTGTTACTCCCCCTTCCGGGACGCATACAAGTCCCTCCCCCGCCAACCTTTCGGCAAATCGGATCACTCTTCCGTTCTGCTCCTGCCTGCTTATAGGCAGAAACTGAAACGTGAAGCACCCGCCCTCAGGACAGTTCATTGTTGGTCGGACCAATCGGATGCTATACTACAGGACTGTTTTGATCACGTGGACTGGGACATGTTCCGGGCAGCGTCTGAAGACGACATAGAGGCGTATTCAGATACGGTCACGTGTTTCATCAGGAAGTGTATAGACGATGTAGTTCCGACCAAAACAATCCGGATCTACCCCAACCAAAAACCGTGGATTAACAGCGATGTTCGATCAGCCTTGTCAGCGCGGACATCTGCCTTTAAATCCGGAAACACTGACGATCGGAAACAAGCCAGTTACGATCTCAGGAGATCCATCAAAGCAGCCAAACGAACTTATAAAAACAAAGTTGAAGAACACTTCAACAACAATAACCCAAGAAGCATGTGGCAGGGCATCAACAACATCACAGGCTTTAAAGGGAATAAACCAGCTACTGTGAACATTGCCTCCTCTCTACCGGACGAGCTCAACACCTTTTATGCTCGGTTCGAGGCTGATAACACCGCACACACAGAGAGCGCTGCCGCGGCTGCCGCAGAAGAGGTCAGTCCACTCACGCTTTCTGTCGCGGATGTAACCCGATCCTTCAAACGGGTGAACATCCGTAAAGCCGTAGGCCCAGATGGGATACCAGGCCGTGTGCTCAAAGCATGCGCTTTCCAGCTAGCCGGGGTTTTTACAGATATTTTCAATCTGTCCCTCTCTCTGTCTGTGGTTCCCTCATGCTTCAAAAATACATCATTGTGCCCATACCAAAGAAAAACAAAATCACATGCTTGAATGACTGGAGGCCCGTTGCTCTGACCCCCATCTTCAGCAAGTGTTTTGAGAAGCTTGTCAGAGACTACATCTGCTCTGTACTGCCTGCTTCACTGGACCCACTACAATTTGCATACTGCAGTAACCGTTCCACAGACGATGCTATTGCCTTCACCCTGCACACTGCTCTCTCCCACCTGGAAAATAAAAACACCTATGTGAGGATGCTGTTCGTGGATTATAGTTCAGCATTTAACACTATAGTGCCTGCCACACTGGTTGCGAAGCTCCAGACTCTAGGACTGAACAGATCTCTGTGCAGCTGGATCCTGGACTTCCTGACAGGCAGAAGTCAGGTGGTCAGAATGGGCAACAACACATCATCTCCCCTGATCTTCAACACTGGTGCACCGCAGGGCTGCGTCCTCAGCCCACTCCTGTACTCCCTGTACACACACGACTGTACAGCTACACACAGCTCCAATGTCATCGTCAAATTTGCTGATGACACAACGGTGATAGGCCTGATCACCGACAACGATGAGACGGCCTACAGAGAGGAGGTGAGTACCCTGACTAAATGGTGTCAGGAGAACCACCTCTCACTCAACATCGACAAGACCAAGGAGCTGGTGGTGGATTACAGGAGACAGAGCAGAGAACACACACCCATCACCATCGACAAGACACCTGTGAAGCTTTAAGTTCCTCGGCGTTCACATCACCGAGGATCTCACATGGTCTGCTCACACAGATGCAGTGCTGAAGAAGGCACATCAGCGTCTCTTCTTCCTGAGACGGCTGAGGAAGTTTGGAACGAGCCCCAGAATCCTCAGGTCCTTCTACACCTGCACTGTGGAGAGTATCCTGACCGGCTGTATCACCGCCTGGTTTGGAAACAGCACCGCTGGCAACCGCAGGGCTTTGCAAAGGGTCGTGCGAACTGCCCGCCACATTGTTGGAGGTGAGCTTCCCTCCCTCCAGGATATCTACACCAGGCGGTGTACAAGGAAAGCCCGGAGGATTATCAAAGACTCCAGCCACCCGTCCCACAGAGTGCTCTCTCTGCTGCCCTCAGGGCGACGTTTCCGCAGCATCCGATCCCGCACTAGCCGACTGAGGGACAGCTTTTTCCCTCAGGCTATCAGGCTAATGAACAGTCACAAATAACTCACCTACATCACACTCCCACTCACACAACATGCCATGCACTGCACTTTAACACAGTTCAACTGGACTACATGCACACACTGCACTAACACAACCTATCTGCTATCACTGGACACCATACAATGCACATCCACGACACTGCATATGCATAATCTGTTGCACCTTTGCACATCTACCTGCTGCTCAACCAACCAATCTGCTGTTAATTTATAATCTGTTGCACCTCACATTATTACTATGCATAGACTACATTATGTATAGATACTGTACATAATGTAGATGTGCCCATACGGTGTATAATGTGTCGTTGATAATTAAGTATGTCTTTATAGTACACTATGTGTACTGAGTATATGTATGTGTATTTTGCACATTGTCCTCTGTACAGTCTGTAAATATGTACTGTCCATATGTAAATTGCTGTTGCTTTTTTGCACTGTCTGTCCATATGTAAATTGCTGTTGTTGTTTGTTTTTTTTGCACTGTCTGGAGCACTGTAAATGCTCCAGTGCAGTTTTTTGCACTGTCTGTCCATATGTAAATTGCTGTTGTTGTTTTTTTTTTGCACTGTCTGTCCATAGGTAAATTGTCTGTTGTTTTTCTGCACTGTCTGGAGCACGCTCATAAGAATTTCACTCACCAAGGCACTTGTGCTGTGGTGATGTGACAATAAAAGTGATTTGATTTGATTTGATTTGGTTTTGTCAGATGTTGAACAGGCAGCATCAGATGTTGTTTTTTCTGTTCAGGCTGGGATCTGAACTGCAGTGAAGGTTCTGGCAGATGTGCATGTTGAATAAATGGATGTTTGTCTTGTGTCAGGCACGGTCTTTTGCATTGACTGTGTGTAGTTGTGTAGAAGGAGTAGGATGCTCGGGAAGATATTTCATATGAAAATTTGGGGTGAAGTTATATCCTAGTCATCAAAATGTGTCTGGAATGGTTTGGAACGGTTTGTGTCTGGAATATACTTTTTTACTTTCTCTTTTTACACGCATAACGTCTGCACTATTTATATACGACAAAAGAACACCACTGCACTAACCTGCTTCAGGACACTTTATCCACAGATCCAGCGTGGCCATTGGAGATACTTCGGAACACCGAGGTTAACAAAGGCCACCTCAATAATCCCAGGAGGCGAAAGAAACACCACGGGAGACGTGCTGGAATTCGTAACAGACTGAGAAAAAGGGCTTACAGTCCTCCACTACCGAGTATTCTGCTCGCTAATGTCCAATCCTTGGAGAATAAGATGGACGATCTTAGAGCCAGGATAAGTTTCCAACGGGACATTAGGGACTGTAACATTACATTTACATTTAGTCATTTAGCAGACGCTTTTATCCAAAGCGACTTACAATTGGGGAGTACATAAAGTGATTAATCTTGAAGAGGCAAACATACAGAGGAAGTTCCAATAACACTAAGTCTCAGGCATTGTTCAAATAAGTACAAGCTAGCAAGGGAAGGAGAGAAAGACAAAGGAAACATCCTTTGTTTGACTGAAACATGGCTCACTCCCTCGTCCCGGATACCGCTGTTACATCGTCTGATAACTTTTCTGTTTTACGAATGGACAGAACAGCCGAGGCCGGAAAAACCAAAAGTGGTGGAGTTTGTTTCATGATTAACAAGAAATGTATATATCTCCATTCTGTCGCGTTCCTGCTCGCCTCATCTGGAACATCTCTCCATTATCTGCCGCCCATTCTATCTGCCCCGGGAGTTTACATCGATCATCGTTACTGCCGTTTACATTCCACCACAGGCAGACACTAACTTGGCTTTGTCCAAACTCCACGATGAGCTCAGCGGCTACATCAATAAACACCCTGACGCTGCATGTATCATCGCCAGAGACTTCAACAAAGCCAACCTCAGGAAGGTCATGCCGAACTTTCAACAACATATATCCTGTCCAACCAGAGGACAGAATACACTGGATCATTGTTACACCCAGTTTAAGAATGCCCACAAAGCTTGTTCCCTGCCGGCTTTTGGCAAATCGGACTACGCCGCCATTTTCCTCAGAAACCCCCGGTGGAGAGGGAAGTGACGCGCTGGTCCTCCCACTCTGAAGCTATGCTACAGGCGTCTCTTGATGACGTCGACTGGGACATGTTCCGGGCGAGTTCAGCTGACGTCAGCGAGTTCACGGATGTAGCAGTAAGCTTTATCAACACGCTAACCGACCAAGCCACTGAAACAGTAACAATAAGGACATTTTCTAATCAGAAACCGTGGGTGGACAGAACAATCCGTGCTGCGGTTAACCATCGCACTGCCGCATACAACACTGATCTTTTGTCGGGAAACATGATCGAATACAAAACATTGTGCTATGCTCTCCGACGTGCTGTTAGAGCTGCTAAACTCAGATCCAGGGAGAGAATTGAGTCACATTTTCAGCTCAATGACTCTCGACGCATGTGGCAGGGACTGAAGACCATCTGTTCCTCTGGAAATAACTCCTCTGCCGAGGTGAGAGCAGATCCGTTGCTGGCCGAAGAGCTAAATACCTTCTACGGCCATTTGAATGCAATGGCGGCAGCGCGACTCTGCCGATCAGCACGTTAGGAAGCAGCAGACAGAGCAGCGATCATGTATTCACCCTGTCAGAGGACGAGGTTCGGAGGGAACTAAAGAGAGTGAACGTCAGGAAAGCAGCCGGATCTGATGGGATTACTGGCCGCGTTCTGAGGTCCTGCGCCGATCAGCTTGCTGGTTTGTTTACTTCCATCTTTAATGAGTCCCTTGCTACCTCTGTGGTTCCCACCTCATTCAAAAAAATATGTCATCATCCCTGTGCCTAAGAACAGTAAACCCTCTTGCCTGAATGACTATCGTCCAGTTGCCCTCACATCGACAGTCATGAAGGTTTTTGAGAGACTTTTAAAGAAACACATTTGCTCCTCCATCCCTGTTACTTTGGACCCTCTTCAGTTTGCCTATCGCCCAAATAGGTCTACTGATGATGCCATCTCCCAGGTACTGCACTCCTCCCTCACTCACATTGACAGCAAAAATGGCAACTATGTCAGGCTGCTATTCATTGACTATAGCTCAGCTTTCAACACTATAGTCCCCACCAAGCTAGCTGTCAAACTCTCAGGCCTCGGCCTAAACACTTCACTCTGTGACTGGATTCAAGATTTCCTCACCGGCAGACCTCAAGTGGTGAAAATGGGCCAGTTCACCTCCAACTCCATCACCCTGAATGTAGGAGCCCCACAGGGCTATGTCCTGAGTCCCCTGCTCTACTCTCTCTACACACACGACTGTGTGTCCTCTCACAGCTCCACTTCTATTATTAAATTTGCTGATGATACTGTGGTTCTGGGCCTTATTTCCAACAATGAAGAGAACGCATACTTGGGTGAGGTAGAGAGACTTACATCATGGTGCCAGGACAACTGTCTCTCTCTGAATGTGAGCAAAACTAAAGAGCTGATTGTAGACTTCAGGAAGAGACATCAGCGGCCCTACACACCTCTTATGATCAGTGGGACCCCTGTGGAGAGGGTAAGCAGCTTCAAGTACCTCGGTGTAAACATCTCCGAAGACCTGACATGGACTACACACATCCAAACACAGGTCAAGAAAGCCAGGCAAAGACTGTACCATCTGCGACAGCTGAGGAAATTCAGGGTCTCACCAGCTATCCTGAAAACTTTCTATTCAGGGGCCATAGAAAGTGTATTGACTCAGTGCATCTCAGTGTGGTATGGTAATTCCTCAAACCAGGACTGCAAAGCTATGCAGAGAGTCGAGCGCTTAGCTGAGCGCATCTCAGGGTCTGCTCTCCCCTCTCTGCAGGACATCTACCTCAAACGCTGCAAAAGCAGAGCTGCTAAAATCATCAAGGACTCGAATCACCCTGGTAACCATTTTTTCATTTCACTGCCATCTGGCAAGCGCTTAAGGAGCATGATGGCAAAAACTGAGAGACTGAGGAGGAGCTTCTTCCCTCAGGCCATCAGGCTCCTAAACTCAGTCTCATAACATCTACATAACATCATAACATCTACATGACTCAATTTAATAAATTGTAAAAACATCCATTATCCTCCTTCATCCGCATTTCTGCTATGTGTACATACCCGGTAACACCTATTTGCACATTCCTCTTGCACATCCCTGTTTATATTAATATTTATTAATCCACAGTATACTGTATTTGCACATTTTATCTCATTGCACATTTTACTCCTTATTTTATTTTATTATTTGTGCCTACTTTTATTTTTATTCTCACCTATATTTATATATATTCTCTTGTGTTATGTTTCATTGTTTTATTTTTTTTGCACTGTCCATTGAGCGGACCTGTCCTGACTTACATTTCACTACTGATTATACCCTGTATGATTGTGTATGTGACGAATAATAAAGAACCTTGAACCTTCATTGCTGCAGGAAACACAGTTTGAGTCAGAATTTAGTAGTTAAATAATGTAGAACATTTTGCAATTAGTAATATGAGTGTGACTAACTTTTAAATGGTAACTTTGAAGTTTAAAATAAAACTTTAAAATATTTCAAAAGGAGGGGAACAAAATGAGTATCTAGGTAAGTGCTGAATAGCCACCAACTGTCAAATAGTGTGGCTGTTATCCAAAAGCATATCTTCATTAGTTGGAGGTGGAGCAGATGCAGTTGCAGGTGCGGCATCTTTCTTTTTTTTTGGTAGTTGTAGAACAGTGAAACGTGGTGAGTCGTGACAACAGAGTTGGAGGATCCAAATGCAAGGCTTTATTCACAAACGTGGTCAATACAGGCAGGGTCGAACAGCAGCAAACAGTATAATCCAAGGCAAAGGCAAAATAGTAATCCACAAACAGGCAATGGTCAGGGCAGGCAGCAATCAATCAAAAAAAAACAAGGAAACAGTCCAAGGATCAAAACACAAGTAAACTAAGGAACACAGAAAGGGTAAATAGGATCAAAGAATGGCTATTCAATAATCAGCGATCTTGGGTGAGTGTGAGCATCTTTTATACAAGGTGAGCACATGACAAAATCAACCAATGAGAACATGACACATGCAACCAGGGAACCAATAAGATCACATGAGGGGCAAGGAACACATGGGAAATGGAGTCCAGAAAACAATGGAAAGAGTCCGGGGTGGAGTTCCCTCTAATGGAGTTCATGGGCACTCCAGCTGGCCATCATAACAAACAAATAGCAGCAGGGTTTCTTTTTTGTTGCAAGGTGGATATTTTGACTTCAGGAAATCTGCTGGTAGATGTGGATGTTGAAGCAGTGGCAGTTGTGGTCGTGTCACATTAGTTGACTGCATGTAGCTCTGCAGAGGGTGCAGAATAGTGATGCGTGGGTGGCGGTTATATCCGCGGGCCGGGTGGGTCGGGTAATAAAAAAATGCATTCTGATTATTTGCGGGTGGATAAGATAAATCATTTAATGATGCAAATATTAACTACATTTTCTAAATAGGCAACAGAGATCGAATAAAGTCTAAATCAACATATTAAAGTAATTCAACAAAACATTAGGCTTTTTAGTCAAGAGCAGTGAGATTTTACCTGTCTTTTGTTGTTTGATTAACATTAATGGCAGACGGCACAGCTTCATTTGGCTGCTGTCACAAGACCTATTTCACAGATCCAATACTTATATGCATTTTCATTCACTGTTTACATTAACTTAAGACAAAACCGACATTGCTTTTGAGGATACTCGCCAGGACGACCATTTTGACATAATTTTGTGTGTATTTGGCCACTTAAACGCAACAAGCTTTACTCAAGGCAAAGCGCGCCTTGAATGTAACTGTGAGCACACAGAAAAGGAGAGCACGAGTACCGAACGGTTTAAAAAGACGTGAAAATAATACAAAATTTTGACGATGCAACTATGACCGATTAGGAAATTGACAATTCTGTCAACTGCACCGAAACGTGAGCTTAACCCTTTAGCCGCTAAGCTTGTGGCTTGAAAGGGGTTAAAGATAGAGATCTACTGTAAATTAGAAAAATGTTGGGCATGACCAAAAGTTTGTGGGGTGTAAATATACTCATCTAATTTGCATATTATGACGTCATCAGTGGGCGGACCTCTTAAATTTCATAATATTCAGGAAATAGTAGATATTGAATTGATGTTTGAACATATTTGCATGTATTTTTTTATTTATTCTTTTTTATCCTCATTACAAATGATCAGAAAAGAGGAAACCAACAAAAAACATGAGAAAGTACAAAATTATTACACTACTACATTACTATACTATATAGTAGTAAAACGCATGTGACCAGTAGCCTACTTTTTGATCAGTTCATCAGTAATATTCAGGAAATAGTAGATATTGAATTGATGTTTGAACTTATTTGCATGTTTTTTCTTTGTCTTTTCATCCTCATTACAAATTATCAGGAAAAGAGGAAATAACAGTAAAACAGGAGAAAGTAGTAAATTATTACTATATTACTGTGCCATAGTAAAATACATGTGCCTATTTTTTGATCAGTTGACAGCTATTTGCCCAATCAGGTATTTAGGTGACCGTTTATAGTTCTTGAGAGTATGGTACCTCTTATTGCATGGCACAGCGCACAGACCTAACGTTACCCAACACTGACTGCACCAGTACTGTCTGCCGGTGGCACTTTGAGCGCACACGATCAGAAAAAAAGACGCAATCTTGGGCGATCATCAGCAACGCAGAGCCTCTCCTATGGACAATAAGACCACGTCCACCCCTGCCACCCCCATCCCCATTGGGCAAAGGGCTGAAATGATCACTTGTTTGTGCTTTGTGAACACTCTCGCCTTGCCCGGTGGCACCATTGCGCAGCAGCGATGTACCGGAGAAGCGCGATCATTAAACGGCCGATCGTCATTTCCAAACCGCAAATAATCCCCTTCAGAGTCAGAATCGGCTAATAACATTTGCAACACATCCTCACAGTACAACTTTTTATTAGTCATTTGGCGATTTTCTCTCACAAATCTCACAATTTACTCACACGCTATAAACTGAATTGCTTCCGCATCAATGACATGATAGCTCACTTGCTCTGCTATTTACTTGAACACTTAGAGGGTTAAGTCTTGTAACGCAGCGTGCAGCAGCTCTAGATGCGCCAATGTTAAGAGAAAGTCAAAGAGAGAGGACTCTGTGCTGAATCACTCACTGTCACAGATCGGCCATGCTCCTTCACCAACCAATCACAGAGGTTAAAATCACCAGAGTACTAATCACCTGCACCTGATCATCATCACTTCACCATCACAAGCACTATTTAAGCACACACCTCACCACAGGACATTGTCTGGTCTCAACTTTGAGAATGACTCACTTACTTGACCTACTTACCTCCATGCTACATTGTTCCCACGTCTCTCCCGATCCTCGTGTGCTCAGCTCCACGATCTCCTCCAACCATCTACAAAGACTAGAGCTGTCAGTATACCCATTCAATATTATCATCCTCCACATTCTACATTACTCACCAGCCTGTTTACCATCCCTGCTTCGATTAATAAATCTCATATTCACTTTGACCTTGTTGTGAGTCTGTGTTCCGTAACACTCACGCTGTTTTCAGTGACTGATTTGATCTGATGGTTTGTGTGGATTTATTTACTCATCTAATCTATATATGATATATTGAATAAATGTTTTGCAGTAATTTACCTCAATTTAAAGTTGAAAGCTGTGGGAATAAGTAATGCGATATATGCTCAATACCGCACTAAAATTCAGGACATAATTAAACATAAATCTATTATACAGAGGATTGTGAAATAGATTTCTATGACTTTTCCAAAACGTTCTAGGTTTATTAATTTTTCAAAATCGATTGAGGCTTGAAAATTGCGGTTTTAAAATTACATGACATTTACAGATTTTTCATGTCCGTATACGAACCATGAATGTGACAAATGGGTGCGGGTCATCTAAATCAGACAAAAATATAGGTGCAGGCGGTTGGCGGGTGGATAATTTATTTGAAGCTGCGGATTCGGGTGATGTTTTAGCTCACTAGTGCAGAAGACTCTTGAAGTGATGTTATATGGAAATCAGAAGTGTATGTCACATTTAAATTGGAACATTTCCACTTGATTGGCTCTATGACTCTCTCCTCTCCACCTGTAGCTGGTGTGTGGTGAGCGCATACACTTGATTGGCTCTATGTCTCTCTCCTCTCCACCTGTAGCTGGTGTGTGGTGAGCGCATACACTTGATTGTCTCTATGACTCTCTCCTCTCCACCTGTAGCTGGTGTGTGGTGAGCGCATACACTTGATCGGCTCTATGTCTCTCTCCTCTCCACCTGTAGCTGGTGTGTGGTGAGCGCATACACTTGATTGGCTCTACGACTCTCTCTCCTCTCCAACTGTAGCTGGTGTGTGGTGAGCGCATATACTTGATTGGCTCTATGACTCTCTCTCCTCTCCACCTGTAGCTGGTGTGTGGTGAGCGCATACACTTGATTGGCTCTATGACTCTCTCTCCACCTGTAGCTGGTGTGTGGTGAGAGCATACACTTGATTGTCTCTATGACTCTCTCTCCACCTGTAGCTGGTGTGTGGTGAGCGCATACACATGATTGGCTCTATGACTCTCTCTCCTCTCCACCTGTAGCTGGTGTGTGGTGAGCGCATACACTTGATTGTCTCTATGACTCTCTCTCCTCTCCACCTGTAGCTGGTGTGTGGTGAGCGCATACACTTGATTGGCTCTATGACTCTCTCTCCTCTCCACCTGTAGCTGGTGTGTGGTGAGCGCATACACTTGATTGTCTCTATGACTCTCTCCTCTCCACCTGTAGCTGGTGTGTGGTTAGCGCATACACTTGATTGTCTCTATGACTCTCTCCTCTCCACCTGTAGCTGGTGTGTGGTGAGCGCATACACTTGATTGGCTCTATGACTCTCTCTCCTCTCCACCTGTAGCTGGTGTGTGGTGAGCGCATACACTTGATTGGCTCTATGACTCTCTCTCTTCTCCACCTGTAGCTGGTGTGTGGTGAGCGCATACACTTGATTGTCTCTATGACTCTCTCCTCTCCACCTGTAGCTGGTGTGTGGTTAGCGCATACACTTGATTGTCTCTATGACTCTCTCTCCTCTCCACCTGTAGCTGGTGTGTGGTGAGCGCATACACTTGATTGGCTCTATGACTCTCTCTCCTCTCCACCTGTAGCTGGTGTGTGGTGAGAGCATACACATGATTGGCTCTATGACTCTCTCTCCTCTCCACCTGTAGCTGGTGTGTGGTGAGCGCATACACTTGATTGTCTCTATGACTCTCTCTCCTCTCCACCTGTAGCTGGTGTGTGGTGAGCGCATACACATGATTGGCTCTATGACTCTCTCTCCTCTCCACCTGTAGCTGGTGTGTGGTGAGCGCATACACTTGATTGGTTCTATGACTCTCTCTCCACCTGTAGCTGGTGTGTGGTGAGAGCATACACTTGATTGTCTCTATGACTCTCTCTCCACCTGTAGCTGGTGTGTGGTGAGCGCATACACATAATTGGCTCTATGACTCTCTCTCCTCTCCACCTGTAGCTGGTGTGTGGTGAGCGCATACACTTGATTGTCTCTATGACTCTCTCTCCTCTCCACCTGTAGCTGGTGTGTGGTGAGCGCATACACTTGATTGTCTCTATGACTCTCTCTCCTCTCCACCTGTAGCTGGTGTGTGGTGAGCGCATACACTTGATTGGCTCTATGACTCTCTCTCCTCTCCTCTCCACCTGTAGCTGGTGTGTGGTGAGCGCATACACTTGATTGTCTCTATGATTCTCTCTCCTCTCCACCTGTAGCTGGTGTGTGGTTAGCGCATACACTTGATTGTCTCTATGACTCTCTCTCCTCTCCACCTGTAGCTGGTGTGTGGTGAGCGCATACACTTGATTGGCTCTATGACTCTCTCCTCTCCACCTGTAGCTGGTGGGTGGGTGAGCGCATACACTTGATTGTCTCTATGACTCTCTCCTCTCCACCTGTAGCTGGTGTGTGGTTAGCGCATACACTTGATTGTCTCTATGACTCTCTCTCCTCTCCACCTGTAGCTGGTGTGTGGTGAGCGCATACACTTGATTGTCTCTATGACTCTCTCTCCTCTCCACCTGTAGCTGGTGTGTGGTGAGCGCATACACTTGATTGGCCTCTCTCTCTCTCCCCTATGACTCTCTCTCCTCTCCACCTGTAGCTGGTGTGTGGTGAGCGCATACACTTGATTGGCTCTATGACTCTCTCTCCACCTGTAGCTGGTGTGTGGTGAGCGCATACACTTGATTGTCTCTATGACTCTCTCTCCACCTGTAGCTGGTGTGTGGTGAGCGCATACACATGATTGGCTCTATGACTCTCTCTCTCTCTCCCTCTCCACCTGTAGCTGTGTGTGGTGAGCGCATACACTTGATTGTCTCTATGACTCTCTCTCCTCTCCACCTGTAGCTGGTGTGTGGTGAGCGCATACACTTGATTGGCTCTATGACTCTCTCTCTTCTCCACCTGTAGCTGATGTGTGGTGAGCGCATACACTTGATTGGCTCTATGACTCTCTCTCCTCTCCACCTGTAGCTGGTGTGTGGTGAGCGCATACACTTGATTGTCTCTATGACTCTCTCCTCTCCACCTGTAGCTGCTGGTGTGTTGGTAGCGCATACACTTGCTTGTCTCTATGACTCTCTTCTCTCCTCTCCACCTGTAGCTGGTGTGTGGTGAGCGCATACACTTGATTGGCTCTATGACTCTCTCTCCTCTCCACCTGTAGCTGGTGTGTGGTGAGCGCATACACTTGATTGTCTCTATGACTCTCTCCTCTCCACCTGTAGCTGGTGTGTGGTGAGCGCATACACTTGATTGTCTCTATGACTCTCTCTCCTCTCCTCTCCACCTGTAGCTGGTGTGTGGTGAGCGCATACACTTGATTGGCTCTATGACTCTCTCTCCTCTCCACCTGTAGCTGGTGTGTGGTGAGCGCATACACTTGATTGGCTCTATGACTCTCTCTCAACCTGTAGCTGGTGTGTGGTGAGAGCATACACTTGATTGGCTCTATGACTCTCTCTCCTCTCCACCTGTAGCTGGTGTGTGGTGAGAGCATACACATGATTGGCTCTATGACTCTCTCTCCTCTCCACCTGTAGCTTGTGTGTGGTGAGAGCATACACTTGATTGGCTCTATGACTCTCTCTCCACCTGTAGCTGGTGTGTGGTGAGAGCATACACTTGATTGGCTCTATGACTCTCTCTCCTCTCCACCTGTAGCTGGTGTGTGGTGAGAGCATACACTTGATTGGCTCTATGACTCTCTCCACCTGTAGCTGGTGTGTGGTGAGAGCATACACTTGATTGTCTCTATGACTCTCTCTCCACCTGTAGCTGGTGTGTGGTTAGCGCATACACTTGATTGGCTCTATGACTCTCTCTCCTCTCCACCTGTAGCTGGTGTGTGGTGAGAGCATACACATGATTGGCTCTATGACTCTCTCTCCTCTCCACCTGTAGCTGGTGTGTGGTGAGCGCATACACTTGATTGTCTCTATGACTCTCTCTCCTCTCCACCTGTAGCTGGTGTGTGGTGAGCGCATACACATGATTGGCTCTATGACTCTCTCTCCTCTCCACCTGTAGCTGGTGTGTGGTGAGCGCATACACTTGATTGGCTCTATGACTCTCTCTCTCCTCTCCACCTGTAGCTGGTGTGTGGTCAGCGCGTACACTTGATTGTCTCTATGACTCTCGCTCCTCTCCACCTGTAGCTGGTGTGTGGTGAGCGCATACACTTGATTGGCTCTATGACTCTCTCTCCTCTCCACCTGTAGCTGGCGTATGGTGAGCGCATACACTTGATTGTCTCTATGACTCTCTCCTCTCCACCTGTAGCTGGTGTGTGGTTAGCGCATACACTTGATTGTCTCTATGACTCTCTCTCCTCTCCACCTGTAGCTGGTGTGTGGTGAGCGCATACACTTGATTGGCTCTATGACTCTCTCTCCTCTCCACCTGTAGCTGGTGTGTGGTGAGCGCATACACTTGATTGGCTCTATGACTCTCTCTCTTCTCCACCTGTAGATGGTGTGCGGTGAGCGCATACACTTGATTGGCTCTATGACTCTCTCTCCTCTCCACCTGTAGCTGGTGTGTGGTGAGAGCATACACTTGATTGGCTCTATGACTCTCTCTCCTCTCCACCTGTAGCTGGTGTGTGGTGAGAGCATACACATGATTGGCTCTATGACTCTCTCTCCTCTCCACCTGTAGCTTGTGTGTGGTGAGAGCATACACTTGATTGGCTCTATGACTCTCTCTCCACCTGTAGCTGGTGTGTGGTGAGAGCATACACTTGATTGGCTCTATGACTCTCTCTCCACCTGTAGCTGGTGTGTGGTGAGAGCATACACTTGATTGGCTCTATGACTCTCTCTCCTCTCCACCTGTAGCTGGTGTGTGGTGAGAGCATACACATGATTGGCTCTATGACTCTCTCTCCTCTCCACCTGTAGCTGGTGTGTGGTGAGCGCATACACTTGATTGTCTCTATGACTCTCTCTCCTCTCCACCTGTAGCTGGTGTGTGGTGAGCGCATACACTTGATTGTCTCTATGACTCTCTCTCCTCTCCACCTGTAGCTGGTGTGTGGTGAGCGCATACACTTGATTGGCTCTATGACTCTCTCTCCTCTCCACCTGTAGCTGGTGTGGTGAGCGCATACACATGATTGGCTCTATGACTCTCTCTCCTCTCCAACTGTAGCTGGTGTGTGGTGAGAGCATACACTTGATTGGCTCTATGACTCTCTCTCCACCTGTAGCTGGTGTGTGGTGAGAGCATACACTTGATTGGCTCTATGACTCTCTCTCCTCTCCACCTGTAGCTGGTGTGTGGTGAGAGCATACACTTGATTGTCTCTATGACTCTCTCTCCACCTGTAGCTGGTGTGTGGTGAGCGCATACACATGATTGGCTCTATGACTCTCTCTCCTCTCCACCTGTAGCTGGTGTGTGGTGAGAGCATACACTTGATTGGCTCTATGACTCTCTCTCCACCTGTAGCTGGTGTGTGGTGAGAGCATGCACTTGATTGTCTCTATGACTCTGTCTCCTCTCCACCTGTAGCTGGTGTGTGGTGAGCGCACTGGCGCCGTTGTTCTGTGGCAGCCATCGCATCATCCAAGTGGATGCTGCACACTGGTGGTGGTTGAGAAGAGACCCTCCCACATGATTGTAAAGCGCTTTGGGTGTACATCAATACACAATAAAGCGCTATATAAATGCATTATTCAATTATTCATTTTATTAGAAACTCTTCCATATATTGTGCATCCATGTTGTTGAAGTCACACATATCCATCAGGAATTTTCTGAGCACAAAGCTTTCAATGGTCATGTCTACTTCTCTGGTTTTCATTGGGAAAGTTAGTAGTTGAAAGGTTTCAAGTATTTAAATCGTAGAAATTAAAGTTATAATATTGTGAGAGTATAGCCAATATTACGCATGCAAATGGCCTGGATTGGGAGCACCGGTAGAAATGACCAGGCCACCAGATTGTATTTGAATATTGTTTCGTCCGAGCGGCTGCATCATCTTAATGGGATGAGCAGGGATGGGCAGTATTTCAAATAAGTATCTGAAATACAAAATGCTATTTTGTATTTTAATACCTTTGAAAAAAATCAAATGTATTTTGTATTTAAATACATTTAATCTTAATATTTTTGTATTTTCAAAATACATAAAACACTTTTTGCTAGTCAAGCTCTTTATTAGACTGCTGATTTCCTGTATTAACTAATTCAAACATGCCACTTTCATGCTATTCCTGGCAAAATCTTATTAAAGTCAAAATTGTAGATATTTAAGATATTTAATTTTGAATAAAATGTGGCATCCCATTAGTTGACAACTATTTCAACATCCACAGTGCTATCTTTACAGTTAGCTTGTTGATGATTCTGGATTTTCAGTTAAATACATGATGTTTTGCTGTGTATAAACCAAAATGCTTGAAATGGCTATTGCACTACTATGTGCATGACTTTAAAACAAGGTGATCTTGCTTTTGTGTGAAAAAAATCATACCTGTCTCAGCAGGTAAAAAAAAAACATAGCAAGGGGAAAATAGCATTAGCACTAGTCAGCCTTGTTAGTTTTTTGTTTTATCAACTAGTCAAATTAAACTTTAATAACTACTGCTTGCTATGGCAATATGACAATGTAAAAGTGAAAAGTTAAAGTGAAGTGACATACAACCAAGTATGGTTACCCATACTCGGAATACGTGCTCTGCGTTTACCCATCCAAGTGCACATACACACCGTGAACACACACCCTTGCTTAAGGGCACCTCAGTCATGGTATTGAAGGTGGAAAGAGTGCTGTATATTCACTCCCCCACCGACAATCCCTGCCGGACCGAGACTTGAACTTGCAACCTTTGGATTACAAGTCCAACTCTCTACCATTAGGCCACGACTTCCCTTAGTCCCCCTAATATAAATGGCGGCGACGATATAAAGTTTAAATCAATATAATATTTAAAAAATTGTTCTAAAGGCACACTCAAGCTAGGCACAGCTAATTGCACAAGCGCAATTGTCCTTTCGCTAAGAGACCGATATCACAGGATTATTACAGAGGCAGCTGAGGATAATGGTAGAATTTGCTGCTTTACACGCAAACTGTTCAAAAAAATACCTGTTCATCAATAAGATGAAAACCAGACCCATTGTAAATCTAAATGTACTCAAATTAAATTAAATTAATTAAAGTGTGATATCCAAGTAGTTATAAAGGAGTCTGCTGTCATAATGATAACAATAGTGCTTACAAAAATAGTACATTAATGGTGGGGTAAGCGATTTCTGTAAGCCAATGTTGATATTTGAAATCACCAAAGAAAACACGCCCCTACCCTTTTAGGGTCTCGCCCCTATTTTGATAGGTCCACCCCACACATACGTAGCCTACGCAACCCATGCAACGATTAGTTCAGTGAAACAAAGCAAAACCAATGTTACACCATGTGTCACGGAGTCACAACCATCACAGACTAATTACCACCCATCGTCACCAGATCAACACGCTCCACCCTCTCAGTCACTTTCCCCAGAGTTCTGATTCACGGCACCTGCACCTCATCAGCAGAGTCACTATAAAGATCCACCTCTCCTGCAAACCCTTGTCTGGTTTCGTGCTTATGAACTACAGACTCCTTACTTGATATGCACCATCTGCTTCATGTCCATTCCTCTACAAGAGAGACAATCCCATCACCTTCAGCTAAGTCTGCCATTGATCATTGTGCCATTCCGTGCCTCTGCTCAATAAACTCTGTGTTTCTTCTAATCACCTGTCTGCCTCCTTCTGTTGTGTGACAGAAGACCAGACCAGAATGCAGAGCTCCACGGAGACTCCCGCTGATCGGCCATCCGATCCTTTCGCCGAACTGGTTCATGCTGTTCGTCTGTCTCTCCAGCCCTCCACGCCTGCCACACGATCGGACATTCCCGCCGATCTCGCTCACGCTGCACGGCAATCACTCCTTCTAACCGCACCTGTGACCTCCCCTGCTGTCTCTGCCAGTCCCATGGCTCGACCCACGACATTCACCGGTGAGGGAGAGGATTGCAGTGGGTTCATCCTGCAGGTGTCACTCTATTTTGAAATGCAGTCTCACCAGTTCACCACCGATCACGCCTGAGTGGCGTTCATCATCTCTCTACTGTCTGGTCGTGCTCTGCAGTGGGCTCAATCCCTATGGCAAGCCAACGCTTCCATAACCACTTCACTCTCTGCCTTCCTCACCCACTTTAAGGAGGTTTTTGGCCAAACCGCCAAAGAGCTTTCAGTGCACGATCAGCTGTTCCATCTACGCCAAGGCAGTAATTCTGTCAGTGTCTACACTCTCTAGTTTCGCACCTTGGCGGTCGCTAGTGGCTGGAATGAAACCATTCTCTTTCCAGGTCCTGTCTGATGGCTTATTCACGCTGCGCTTGGTGTCCAGAAGCTGTTAGGGCCTCCTGAAGACTGGTGATTTCCTTCTGTTGCGCCATCCTGTAAGGTTCTTTGCATGCGTTCTGTGCCTTCTCTTGCTGAGCGGGTGTCAGTTCCCTGTAGAACTCTGTGACTTGCCGGGTCAGTTCATTTACCTCCAGTCTGAAGCCCTTGAGGGTTTGGGCCAGGAAGATGATGATGCTAATCAGCTCCTGGTGGTTCAGGCTGGGTATCAGGTGTCCACTTGTGTTGCAGTCTCGCTGTTCCCTTCTCTGCCATTGCAGGTCACTGGCTGCTTTGGGCTGAAGGATGTCTATCACCATGCTCTGCTGGTTTTCCAGGTCGTCCTGGTAGGGCTGGATGTCTGTGGAAACACACTGGCACACTTGGGGAACACCAGAGAGAGAGAAGCAGAAGGCAAGTGCAAGTACGTACAGAGGCTTTAGGCTATCTGTATGGGGACCGGCTCTGTAGGTTGTGTAAGGTGTGAATGGCTGGTCAGGGGCAGCTAGTGAGGAAGGGTGGTAAGAGGTAAGAACACAAGTAGAGGGTTTTAGTAACTTTGTTGATGGGGCTGTAAACAGGGGTCAGCTAATAACCGCGCTATACGTGTGGTCAAACTATTACTCAAAGCACTGATGGTTCACAGGTTTGGTCACTATGAAGGAATCAAATAAACAAATTTGAGATGCTAAACAAATCACTATTCAGTTAGAGGTAGGAGTATATAAGACTGTATGTCTGAGGGGAACTTGCTGTCTTTAGAAATGTTTAGATGGTATTTTTTATTTTCATCTTGCCTCTCTGTATAATGCATATTAAATTTCATAAGGGCAGCGCTGCTTGTTTACTAGTCATGTCTGTTTCGTGAACGACTTGTTCGATTTAACTGGATCTTAGTGAACCAAAATTGAACTTGTCACTATCCTACCTCCTGTAGTTTGTCTCCGTGCCTCTAGAGGTCCCCTTGTTTCTCCTCTGCCTTAGTTCTTCTTCGTGTGGCCTTGTTAGGGTTATCTAGCTCACCTGTGCCTTGTTCCCCCTGTGTATTTAAGTGGTGTACTTTTCCCTTTGTTCCTTACTCGGTTTTTGAGTCTTTGCCCTGTGTTTCCTACCTGGTTTTGCTAAACCTATCTAGCTACCCCAAGTAAGGTACCTCGAGCTACTTTCTTTAATTGTGATTGTTCTCTGGCTCTGTTTTCTCCCCTCGTGGAGTTTTTATTTTCTCTTTTGTTTTTTGATGTTGTTAATATATCAGTCCGAGAATAACTTTTGTTGCATTATTCTTGCATAGACCTTTTTTTTCATTAAATCTTCATTTCCTGCATTAAGGGTTTAATTTGGGTCCAACATCACCACTCCTGTGGCTCAGTGGTAGATCTTTTAACCACCACATTAGAGACCCAAGTTTGAGCCTGGCTCGTGACAGAACTGAATCTGAATCAAATTGAACGTTTGAAACATTTTGCATCAATTCAGTTTATATACGTGCCGAAATAAACCAATATCCCAAGTTATTAAGTTACTCCAGTAGTACATTGACTGAACTACTGGAGTAACTTAATAACTCGGGATATTAAGTTACTCCAGTAGTGCATTGACTGAACTGATTGAGCAAAAGCACAAGCAGAACTGATGAGCACAACAGAGCAAGTGTGTTTACACCGGAAACCATGGAAGTGCTTGAAGCACCACCTGCTGGCATAGGGTGAATCTGCATCTCTAGTTTCACAAAACTGAAGTAAAACCATTCTGTTTTTGCTTTAAACTTCGAAATTATACAATCTTATTTAGATTAAAAACTGCTGATGATGATTAAAATGCAGTGGTTGCCTCTAATTTTAAAAGGAAGGAGCACAGACAAAGCCTTATTTTGTTTATATGAAGAGATTTATTTATTTGATTTGACTTGGTTTAAAATTTCTATTTAGTTTCGTTATTTACATTTACATTATATTTAAGTTTAGTTATTTTGCAGAGACTTTTATCCAAAGCGACTTACAAATGAGGAGAATAGAGGCAATCAAAACCAACAAAAGAGCAATAATATGCAATAAATTGCTGTTTTAGTATATTATTATAGTGTTAAATTTCAATCTCACAAAGAAACGTGCAGCATTTTGTCCAAGCAATAATAAAAGGACACATTTAATTTATAATCTGTTTTATATCTCATTTTGTTCACATAAAGTTGTGAATCGAATCATGAAATCAAAATCGTGAATCAAAGCGTGAGTTGAGTTAATCGTTACATCCCTATCAATGACTCCAGCCACCCATCCTACAGACTGCTCTCTCTACTGCCCTCAGGAATATGTCTCCACAGCATCTGATTCCGCACTAGCCAACTGAGGGATAGCTTTTTCCCTCAGGCTATCAGGCTAATGAACAGTCAGAACTAATACACCCTACGGCATACTCCCACTTTACGGTATGCCATGCACTGCACTTTAACTTCAACTCTAACACAGTTCAAACTGGACTACAAGCACACACTGCACTAATACAACAATCTATCTGCTACCACTGGATACCATCTAAAGCACATCCATGACATTGCATATCCAATTTATGTATAATCTGTGGCACCTTCGCATATTATTGTGTATATATTTGTATACATAATGTAGAATGTGTACATATGGTGTATAATGTGAATTGATAACTGTAAGTATGTCTAATAGTTAGGGATGGAAAGGTTCGCAGAAAAAAACGAACCGTACGGTTCTCCACAAACGGATCAGCACGCGCTAGGACCGTGGTTCAACTTAAATCTGACAACGCATCTGCAATATTGTTTGTTGTAAATAACATGAAAAACAAACAGGGTTCGGCTAATATATCCTTCTGTTGATGGATGCTTATTCTGGCTTCCCAATACATTACAACAACAGCGATGAAAAAAAAAAGGTGGACAAACCATTCACTCTTGTTCAATGCAAGTGTGAGCTGGAATGTGTTAGAACTAGGGCTGGGCGATAATTCGATAACGATAATTATCGCGATATAATTTTCCTCTAAAACGATATAAAAAGTTCGAAAAATATTCGATATAATGTTTATGCACCAAAAGCGGAACGAAACCACGTGACTCATTTGAATCGCGCCACACTTACCGTTTATCCGCTCGGATCACAGTTCAAACTGCCGCGCGGCACGAGCTCACGAGAGCAGATGCATTTACTCGGTCACGTGATCACTAAGCAGTGCTGTGAGATCCAGTCAGTAGGCGTGTTCGACTTAAAGCGGCGCTGCACAGAATGGTCAGTGTAAGACATCAAAGTACCGCGAGAGCCATTCGAAAGCATAGGTTTCATCTGCGCTCTTATCGCTCTTGCGGTACTTTGATGTCATACACTGACCATTCTGTGCAGCCCCGCTTTAAGTCGAACACGCCTAATGTGAGAACACAAGCCGAACATGAGAAACACTGTGCAACGAGACAGTCAGAAGGCTTTTCAATATGCACATCGCCATTATTTACCATGGATTTACTGTAGTAACACTCACTGCACTATGGTATTGTGGCAGAAATGTGGGATATTCACATTTAATATTATTACAGGAGTAATGGTATATAATTATAGTAAGTATGTGTGGTTAAGGCAGCTATAGCATGTGTACATTTATACTGAATGGTTTTAGACTACTGTCTTTCATACAAATAGACTACTTAAAAAACATTTAGTTATATTCTAGAGACAGACCTTAGCTTTAGTAGTCATGTCAAAGCAGTAACTAAATCAGCATACTATCATCTCAAAAACATTGCAAGAATTAGATGTTTTGTTTCCATTCAAGATTTGGAGAAACTTGTTCATGCCTTTATCACCAGCAGGGTGGATTATTGTAATGGTCTCCTCACCGGCCTTCCAAAGAATACCATTAGACAGCTGCAGCTCATCCAGAACGCTGCTGCCAGGATACTGACTAGAACCAGAAAATCTGAGCACATCACACCAGTCCTCAGGTCCTTACACTGGCTTCCAGTTACATTTAGGATTGATTTTAAAGTACTTTTACTCGTTTATAAGTCACTCAATGGTCTAGGACCTAAATATATGGCAGATATGCTCACTGAATATAAACCTAACAGACCACTCAGATCATTAGGATCGAGTCAGTTAGAAATACCAAGGGTTCACACAAAACAAGGGGAGTCCGCTTTTAGCTATTATGCCGCCCGCAGCTGGAACCAGCTTCCAGAAGAGATCAGATGTGCTAAAACATTAGCCACATTTAAATCCAGACTCAAAACTCATCTATTTAGCTGTGCATTTGTTGAATGAGCACTGTGCTACGTCCGAAATAGAATCCTATTCTATTTAACTGTTTTAAATTTCATTTTAAATCAATTTCTATATCATTTTAAAATTCCTTGTTTTATTATTTTTAACTCCTTGTTTTTATTGCTGTGAATGATTATTTAACTTTTTATGTAAAGCACTTTGAATTACCACTGTGTATGAAATGTGCTATATAAATAAACTTGCCTTGCCTATATTTTGACCATGTTATTGAGATGCTATATGTGTGGTTTTAACTGTTTATCATTATTTAAATGTATGCTACTATAGGAGATGCTTAATAAAAATAAAAACTTGGTCAGAATACATTATACCATATAAAACTGAGGTTGCTACAGATGTTACTGATGTAAAGATGTTACTGATTTTGATAATTAACAAAAATGTTACTGTATCCTAACTCAAGCTACGATCAAATGTGTATTTTTAAGAGACAAAAAAGTGATATTATTATCATTCATATTATGAGGCAACCCAAACCGGTTTCTTGATTTTGAAACAATATCAACTCATTAGAACATGCAGAAACTAAGAAACACATATCTATTTAGATAATTATTGTGTTAAGGAATATTAATGGTCTGGTTTCTAAAACTTTCACTTTGGAGCAAAAATCTGGCTTTAAACTTGAAAGAAATACAGATTTGACATCTATCGTGATAATTATCGATATCGACTGATATGAAAATAATTATCGTGATAATTTTTTGGGCCATATCGCCCAGCCCTAGTTAGAACTGACAAATTCACAAAAAAGTGTCAAAATGCCCGTCTTAGTAGGTATCCTATAGCAGTCATAGCCGGCTGAACATACAGTATCAGTGCACTGGATCGTTGCATTCTCTTAAAGTGACAGCACATTCTAATATTAATCAAACAGCAACAACAAAGAAATCACTCACTGCTCTTGATTGAATTGCTTTTGTAACTTTAATAAAGATTAATCTGTTCCACCTTTGCACAACTATCTGCTGCTAAACCAATCTGCTGTTAATTTATAATCTGTTGCACCTTCACATTATTACTATGTATAGACTACATAATGTATAGATAGTGTACATAATGTAGATGTGCCCATACGGTGTATAATGTGTAGTTGATAACTAAGTATGTCTTTATAGTACACTGTGTGTACTGAGTATATGTATGTGTATTTTGCACATTGTCTTCTGTACAGTCTGTAAATATGTACTGTCCATATGTAAATTTTTATTAATTTTTTTGCACTGTCTGGAGCACGCTCTTAAGAATTTCACTCACCAAGGCACTTGTGCTGTGGTGATGTGACAATAAAAGTGATTTGATTTGATATATATATACATATATATACATAAACATGGAACTTTTATTTTGGACGGGGAATATGACATCATAAGGCTTTTGCCAGTTGATAACTTTTTGTAAAATGTTACTTTTACCATTGACTTTTTTTGAGTCTGTGGCCCTATAAAAAAGTGTAATTATATGGAAAAATGTTTGTTGAATTTAAGATTGATAAATCTCTTTTTAAAAAAATTATAAAATAAAACATATACGTGTGTAGCCATTTACAAAATCTCAGATTATTTTCATTCAACAACAAAAATTTAAATATGTATTTCACCAATAATTTAACTCTGAACATCGTTGATATGTTTTATTATTTGTATTTGAATATGTCTGCACATTTCACATTTTTGCGTGTAAATGAAACTTTTATTTTGAAGGGGAGATATGACATCATAAGAATGTGCTCCTGCTCTGTTGTGATTTGGCTGAAGAAAGGGTTGTTTTGAGCATTTGAAGTGTTCCAAACTGTTCTGGCAATTTTATGCTTTTAATGAGAACTCTTAAATGAATATTTTATTACTGAATGCAACATTGTAATGTTTTATAAAACATTTTTGAACGTTTTTTTTTAGAAAAGTGCATCCGCACATGAGTAACACATTTAGTTTGGATTTATTTTCTTTCTGTTAATTATTCTCATCTTGTCCAAACTCACAGAAAAACATCCACATGACACACTATTATAAAGATGGCATTTATTAAAGAGGAAAGTGAAGACATTAGGATTGCAGAAGTATTCAGCATCAAACATGAAGATACTGAGGAACAAACAGGTTGGTTTCTTTCTCAAAGCTGAACTCAGTCATTTGATTCTTATTCACAGTACAGCTCTACAGAAATGTGAATAATATTTCTGAAGAATGTCATATGATTTTCCTAATTATGGCTTTTATTTGACCTGGAGTGTAGACTAAAGGGGGATAATTCAGCCAAAAGTGAATAAATGAAGATGTGGGGTATTTTGGGGGCAATCGTGGCCTAATGGCTAGAGAGTCGGACTTGTGACCCGAAGGTTGCGGGTTCGAGTCTCAGATCTGGTGGGACTTGTCAGTGGGAAGAGTGAATAACCAGCGCTCTCTTTCACCCTCAATACCACGACTGAGGTGAGACCCTTGAGTAAGGTACTGAATCCCCAACAGCTCCCTGGGCACCGCAGCAATATGGCTGCCCACTGCTCCGGGTGTATGTTCACAGTGTGTGTGTGTGTGTGTGTGTGTGTGTGTGTGTGTGTTCACTAGGGTGTGTGTACTTAGGATGGGTTAAATGCAGAGCACAAACTCTGAGTGGGTCACCATACTTGACTTCATTTTTTTTTTTTTATTCTGTGTTTGTCTGAAAGAAAAAAAGTCCTATACACATAAGATGCTTGAGGGTTAGTAAATTATAGGGTGATTTTCATTTTGGGGTGAACTAACCTTTTAATTTGTATTTGTCTCTATTCACCTTAGACCTGAAGGTGATGAAAGAGGAGAGCCAAGAACTGAATGAAAATGAAAAGTACCTGGTTGTGAACTAACCTTTTAATTTGTATTTGTCTCTATTCACCTTAGACCTGAAGGTGATGAAAGAGGAGAGTCAAGAACTGAATGAAAATGAAGACAAGTACCTGGTTGAGAAAAATCCTGATTTCATAACGGAAGAAAAATATTTTAGCTGCTCACAGGCTAAAAAGACTTCCACACGAAAAAGAGCTCAGAAGACAGGAACTAGAGGTTTCTCCTGCCAACGCTGTGGAGAAAGTTTTACTCAAAATGAAACCCTTAAAATACACATGAGAATTCACACTGAAGAGAAACCTTTCACCTGCAAACAATGTGGAAAGGTTTTTACTCAAAAAGGAAACCTTAACAAGCACATACGAATTCACACTGGAGAGAAGCCTTATACATGCACTCAGTGTGGAAAGAGTTTCACACAAAATGAAAGGCTTAAAATCCACATGAGAGTTCACACTGGAGAGAAGCCATACACATGCCAACAGTGTGGAAAGAGTTTCACACAAAAAGAATATCTTAATATCCATATGAGAAATCACACTGGAGAGAAACCTTATGCATTCACTCAGTGTGGAAAGAGTTTCACACAAAATGAAAGGCTTAAAATCCACATGAGAATTCACACTGGAGAGAAGCCTTTCACCTGCCAAGAGTGTGGAAAAGGTTTCAGACAAAATGAAAGGCTTAAAGTCCACATAAGGACTCACACTGGAGAGAAGCCTTTCACTTGCCAACAGTGTGGGAAGAGTTTTACACAAAAAGGACATCTTAAAGTCCACATGAGAGTTCACACTGGAGAGAAGCCTTATACATGCACTCAGTGTGGAAAGAGCTTCGCTGAGAAAAGAAGCTTAAAACTCCACATGAGCGTTCACACTGGAGAGAAGCCTTTCACTTGCCAACAGTGTGGAAAAGGTTTCAGACAAAACGAAAGGCTTAAAGTCCACTTACGAATTCACACTGGAGAGTAGCCATACACATGCCAACAGTGTGGGAAGAGTTTCACACAAAAAGAACATCTTGAAGTCCACATGAGCGTTCACACTGGAGAGAAGCCTTTCACCTGCCAAGAGTGTGGAAGGAGCTTCTCAAAAGCAACAAACCTCAGGTATCACATGATAATTCACACCAGAGATCACATGTGATCAGTGTGGAAAAAGTAGGCTTGTTCGAATACATGCAGCGCCGCAAAGATTGGGTGCTGCCAGACAAAAGCAATGCATTCTGGTTAAAACATTTGTCCGACTTTGATCGGTGCTGATCACGTGCCATCAAAGTACCTTGAGAGCAAAACGAGACCAGCCGCCTAGGTCGGGTGCTGCAGTTGCTCAAAATCGCCTGCGAGAGCCTTGATGATGACATACTTTACTCTCATTGGTCAGATTCTGTGATGACAAGCACGAGGTGTGTTGCGTGTTTATTCTAGCCAATTCAGTTCCAATAATGCTCACGAGGCACAAATCTGTGTTTGTATAACAGTAAAAGCTTTTTTAGTGTAGTTGCAGTTATCTGGAATCATTTTTATAAATAAAAAAACACTGATAAAAACATATATACCCCCACTTTATTGGTATTTAGGTGCCTGTATGTTTATACTGAACTTTATTCTTGAACAGTATATAATTAGTGTTTCTGTTGGTCATAAAAACGTTTCTGTGTGTTAGACAAATACTGGATTTAATTCACATTATCTGTGATAAGAGTATGCAAACACAGTGAGAGCATCACTACCGGGAGCAGAAAGTGTCCAGCTTGATGTTTCCGCTTTTAATTCCACCCTGACTGCAAGCAACTACTCTAGCCAGCCGGTGACTAGACTCTCACGTAGCCAGACTGACGGCTGAAGGTCTGGAATAGATGGCCTCGTTCATTGGCCAAGGCCCGCCCATGAGGCCGTTTGACCGACATGCCAAAACAACCAATCACATTTACGTTCAGTGTCACGTTTCGGTGCGTAGTATTGTTGCCACAATAACACACCGGTGTGTGAAACTCTCGGATGTATTTTAAAGATTCAATGCCGCGAACTTTAAATATTTCACACACTTTTGAAAATCCAGCGTTTAGTTGAACTTGATAAGCGTTTGCTGTCACATTTATAAACACGACGGCTTTCTTCTTTCGTGAGGGGGTTTGGCGCCACAGCATCTTTGTTTTCAGGCAGAATGTTAAAGAGCGCGACACACACGTCTCCCGGAATTCCTGTATAATTCAACCAATCCGACGACTTTGACACTACTGAAGTGCTTACAAATAACTTTACCATATGCATTAGACGTTTATCCAACGGTCCGTGGGCATGACGTCTGAGGCTGAGACTAGCCAGTGACAGGCTAGTGTTGTCCATCTCGAACAAGCTTATTTTCAAACAAACAAAAAATCCCTTAACTGTGACTTGAGTTCACCCAAGAAGTGTGTAAAAAGTGCCAGGCTAAACCAGGGGTCAGCAACATTTATGTCATACTGTGCATTTTTTTAACATGGCACACTGGCACACTTGGGGAACACCAGAGAGAGAGAAGCAGAAGGCAAGTGCAAGTACGTACAGAGGCTTTAGGCTATCTGTATGGGGACCGGCTCTGTAGGCCGTGTAAGGTGTGAATAGCTGATGAGGGGCATCTTGTGAGGTAAGGTGGTAAGAGGTAAGAACACAAGTAGAGGGTTTGAGTAACTTGGTTGACGGGGCTGTTAGCAGGGGTCAGCTTATGACCGGGCTATACTTGTGGTCAAACTATTACTCAAAGCACTGATGGTTCACAGGTTTGGTCACTATGAAGGAATCAAATAAACAAAACTGAAATAAAAATCAGGAAGAGACAGAGGGAGAAAGAAAGAAGGGCTTTCCTTATTTAGTTTAAGCTAGGAGATATGACTAAATCCTCAGAACATTCTACACCTGCACTGTGGAGAGCATCCTTGACCGGCTGTATCACCGCCTGGTTTGGAAACAGCACCGCTGGCAACTGCAAAGGGTTGTGCGAGCTGCCCGCCACATTGTTGGAGGTGAGCTTCCCTCCCCCCAGAACATCTACACCAGGCAGTGTATAAGGAATGCCCGGAGGATCATCAATGACTAGATCGATGTAACGATCGATGTAACAATTAACCGCGAGGTGACTGAGAATCGATTCAAACATGTGACGATTCAAATCGGTTGAGATGCTAAACAAATCGCTATTCAGTTAGGGGTAGGAGTATACAGGTGCTGGTCATATAATTAGAATATCATCAAAAAGTTGATTTATTTCACTAATTACATTCAAAAAGTGAAACTTGTATAATGTATACATTCATTCCACACAGACTGATATATTTCAAGTGTTTATTTCTTTTAATTTTGATGATTATAACTGACAACTAATGAAAACCCTCAGAAAATTTGAATATTGTGAAAAGGTTGAATATTGAAGACACCTGGTGCCAAACTCTAATCAGCTAATTAACTCAAAACACCTGCAAAGGCCTTTAAATGGTCTCTGTCTAGTTCTGTAGGCTACACAATCATGGGGAAGAATGCTGACTTGACAGTTGTCCAAAAGACGACCATTGACACCTTGCACAAGGAGGGCAAGACACAAAAGGTCATTGCAAAAGAGGCTGGCTGTTCACAGAGCTCTGTGTCCAAGCACATTAATAGAGAGGCGAAGGGAAGAAAAAGATGTGGTAGAAAAAAAGTGTACAAGCAATAGGGATAACCGCACCCTGGAGAGGATTGTGAAACAAAACCCATTCAAAAATGTGGGGGAGATTCACAAAGAGTGGACTGCAGCTGGAGTCAGTGCTTCAAGAACCACTACGCACAGACGTATGCAAGACATGGGTTTCAGCTGTCGCATTCCTTGTGTCAAGCCACTCTTGAACAACAGACAGCGTCAGAAGCGTCTCGCCTGGGCTAAAGACAAAAAGGACTGGACTGCTGCTGAGTGGTCCAAAGTTATGTTCTCTGATGAAAGTAAATTTTGCATTTCCTTTGGAAATCAGGGTCCCAGAGTCTGGAGGAAGAGAGGAGAGGCACAGGATCCACGTTGCTTGAGGTCCAGTGTAAAGTTTCCACAGTCAGTGATGGTTTGGGGTGCCATGTCATCTGCTGGTGTTGGTCCACTGTGTTTTCTGAGGTCCAAGGTCAACACAGCCGTATACCAGGACGTTTTAGAGCACTTCATGCTTCCTGCTGCTGACCAACTTTATGGAGATGCAGATTTCATTTTCCAACAGGACTTGGCACCTGCACGCAGTGACATGACTTGACTCGTGAAGATTAACCATGACTGGGCTTGAGTCTGTATGATTAGTTGTGACGTGGTGTGACTCTGGATGACCAGCTGAGATGTGGTGTGACTCTGGATGACCAGCTGAGATATGGTGGAACTCTGGATGACCAGCTGAGACATGGTGGGACTCTGGATGACCAGCTGAGACATGGTGGGACTCTGGATGACCAGCTGAGACCTGGTGTGACTCTAGATGACCAGCTATGATGTGACGTAGCTGAGCTGAGACGTGAAGAGACTCTGGAAGATCAGCGGAAACCTGAAGAGACTCTGGATGATCAGCGGAGACGTGAAGTGACTCTGGATGATCAGCGGAGACGTGAAGTGACTCTGGATGATCAGCGGAGACGTGAAGTGACTCTTGATTATCAGTTGTGACTTGACTTTGCTCATGACTGGCAGCAATGACATGATGGGGTGTTGTTGTGGCCGCCATTTTGCGATCAAGATCCGCTGTCGCCACCATTTTGTGAGCGTGCTCTGGTGCATCCGCCATTACACGAGTGAGTGCGGTGTCGCGTTCCCCCGCGACACCCACAGTGAACGCTGAACCAACAGTCATCAGAGCATAATCCATAAAATCACTTAGCGACGAACGAGGACCCTCAAGGGTTAATCGCGATTTGAGCGGCTGGTTAATGCCCTCACAAAAGAAATCTATGAGCACACAGTCTGGCAGATCAGAATAATATGCGATCTCCAAATACTCTCGAATATAATCCTCGAGCGATCGCAAGCCCTGCTCGAGAGCTAATAATAGTCTTGAAGTGTCCATACCTGGCCAATATCCACATGAGAAGCCGCTGGATCCGTGTTTGGCCGAGTATTCTGTTACGGGGCGAACAAGACGTGAGACGTGCGGATCCATCTGCAAGGCTTTATTAGGAGGCATGGTCGGAAACAAGCATGGGTCACACATTGGCAGATAGGTATGTATATGGCAAGGCAAAGAGTAATCTTAGGGCAAGCGTAGGTCTGCGATCTGCGAACAATATCCAAGAGGGCAAGGCAAAGGATAAATCCAGGACACACGGGCAGGTATCAAAACATGGGAGAACAGGCAAGGCAAGACTATAACAATTTAGGGCTCTGTAGAGTAGCTATCGCTAGGACATACGCTTTACAATACTCAGCGATGACAGAGAGGAAGTCCAAGGCTTATGTAGAGTGTGATCAGTGCAATCAGCTGTGTGATTAGTGCGATCAGCTGTGTGACGTCAGTGCAATGGGTTATGGGAAATGTAGTCTTAGGTGATGTGCAACCGTTAGTGTGGTGCAGGAGTCCATGTGATGAGCGAGTGACCTCTTGTGGTGAGTAACAGGGAGTGTATGGACAGGATTCGTGACACCATCTGACTAGGCCACACACACGGCAACGGCAAACATGCTGATTTACTTCCGGTTTGTCGTTGACGCGTGTTCTGAGCTGAATCTCCGCCAAGCCAATTGTTTATCGTCTATTTTCTATCTTAAATTCCGATTTGATACACAATAATTTGTGTTTCTATAACGTGTGAATATATTCCCGATCGCATTCTGCAACGAGAATAATCAGAGCGGCTTGTTATCGCAAGTTTTATTTTGATTTCCCAAGTCCGCTATTAGCTTTAGCCCGTTAGCAAAGCCAGCGCGGGTTCCGCTAACACAGCTAATACCCCTTTTTCACACACGCATACACACATTTAACATTGTTTCACTGTTACTTGCTTAAATGGCAGATTCGTGTCTACCTTTGTGTGCAGGTGAGGACACGTTTGAGCTGCATTCGGCGCAGCTGGAGCTGGACGCCGTGGAGACACGGATCCGCGAGCTGCTTGGAAAACAGGCCCAGCTGAGGAAACGGATAGCAGCGCTGGAAACATCTCAGGCTGGCTCATAAGTCCGGGGTAAGTATGCAACGCGCTGCTAACGCTCCCACCACCTCTACTCCGTGTGTTTCTCTGCACAGGCCCGTGCACCCGGGACGCGATCGTCACAGATGGCCTTCACTCCGGCGCCGGGAAACCACGGACCCTGGGTGCAGCAGCGGAAGACGCGATCCAGGCCCCGGGCGACGACTTCTCCCCCCCCCGGTCTTCGACATCTCATCCCGGAACCGCTTCGCCCCTCTCTGCGAGACTGATCGTGACGCTGTGGTCATCGGAGACTCAATCGTCCGGCATGTCCGTGCTACATTAGCTGAAGGTAAAGTGCACACTCATTGTCTCCCTGGTGCTCGTGTTCTTGATGTTTCTGTGCAGATACCCGCGATCCTGAAGGATGACGAGAGCGTTGCAGCTGTTGTGATTCACGCGGGGTCTACGACACCAGGTGCGGCAGACGGAGACACTGAAGAGGGACTTCAGGAGCCTGATCGAGACAGTACGCAGCACATCGCCAGCGACGACGATCATCGTGTCAGGACCTCTTCCCACGTATCGACGAGGACACGAACGGTTTAGTAGACTGTTTGCTTTAAATGAATGGTTGTTTTCATGGTGTACAGAGCAGAAAATTCTCTTTGTCAATAATTGGAATCTTTTCTGGGAGCGTCCTAGGCTATTTCGTGCTGATGGCCTGCACCCCAGCAGACTCGGTGCGGAACTCCTGTCGGACAACATCACCAGGACGCTACGCTCTATGTGACTAGTAAGCCAATTCTCCAATAACAGCTATGATGACTTTTGTTCTACCCACTTAAATGATAAAGGTACTTGCAGTGTCCAATCTATACAGACTGTGTCTGTTCCCCGAATATTGAGTTCAAAATATAAATTTAATGCAGGATCTAGAACAAATCTGATCGTGATTAAACCAGAAAAATGCAAAATAAATGAACAAAAACAATTTTTAAAACTTGGGCTCCTAAATATCCGATCACTCACACCGAAAGCAGTTATTGTAAATGAAATAATCACAGATAATAGTTTTGATGTACTCTGTCTGACTGAAACCTGGCTTAAAACAAATGATTATTTTGGTCTAAATGAATCTACTCCACCAAGCTACTGTTATAAGCACGAGCCTCGTCAGACTGGTCGTGGCGGCGGTGTCGCAACAAATATAGTGATATTCTCAATGTTACTCAGAAAACAGGATACAGGTTTAACTCATTCGAAATACTTATGCTCAATGTTAAACTGTCAGATAAGCAAAATAAATCTGTCCTATCTCTTGCTCTGGCTACTGTGTATAGACCGCCAGGGCCATATACAGATTTTCTAAAAGAATTTGCAGATTTCCTCTCAGACCTATTGGTTACTGTCGATAAAGCACTAATTGTTGGAGATTTTAACATTCACGTTGATAATACAAATGATGCATTAGGACTTGCGTTTACTGACCTAATAAACTCTTTTGGTGTCAAGCAAAATGTCACCGGCCCCCACGCATCGTTTTAATCATACGCTAGATTTAATAATATCGCATGGAATTGATCTAACTGATATAGATATCATACCTCAAAGTGATGATGTTACTGACCATTTCCTTTTATCATGCATGCTGCATATTACTGATATTAACTATATGGCTCCGCGTTATCGCCCAGGCAGAATTATTATTCCAGCCACTAAAGACAGATTCACAAATAACCTGCCTGATTTATCTCAACTGCTCTGTGTACCCATAAATACAGATGAACTAGACACAATTACTAGCAACATGGGAACTATCTTCTCCAATACGTTAGAAACTGTTGCACCATCAAATTAAAAAAGGTTAGAGAAAAACGTGCTGCGCCATGGTACAACAGTTATACCCATTTCTCAAGAAAGAAACTCGTATTCTTGAGCGCAAATGGAGAAAAAGTAACTTGGAAGTCTTTAGAATTGCGTGGAAAAACAGTATGTTCAGCTATAGACAGGCTCTAAAAACTGCAAGAACCGAGTATATCCGCAAACTCATAGATAATCACCAAAACAATCCAAGGTTTTTATTTAGCACAGTGGCTAGATTAACAAATAAACAGATGTCACCCGATCTAAATATTCCCTCACAGTTTAATAGTAATGACTTTATGAATTTCTTTACTGATAAAATAGATAATATCAGAAATACAATAACAAACGTAGATTCTACAGCGTCTAGTACTTCAGCATCATTCATCGCACCCAAAGAAATACTGCAGTGCTTTACAACGATAGGACAGGATGAGCTAAATAAACTTATCACTGCATCTAAACCAACAACATGTTTATTAGATCCTGTACCAACTAAACTATTGAAAGAGTTGTTACCTGTTGCAGAACAACCGCTTCTCAATATTATTAACTCCTCGCTATCTTTAGGTCACGTCCCAAAACCATTTAAGCTGGCAGTTATTAAGCCTCTTAAGAAACCAAAATTAGATCCTTGTGAACTGGCAAATTACAGGCCCATTTCAAATCTTCCGTTTATGTCGAAAATATTAGAAAAAGTAGTGTCTGCTCAATTGTGCTCCTTTTTGCAAAAAAATGATATCTATGAAGAATTTCAGTCAGGTTTCAGGCCCCGCCATAGCACAGAAACGGCACTTGTTAAAATTACAAATGACTTGCTTCTTGCGTCAGACAAAGGCTGCATCTCGTTGCTAGTTTTACTTGATCTTAGTGCTGCGTTCGACACTATAGATCATGACATACTGATAGATCGATTACAAAACTATACAGGTGTTCAAGGCAGGCTCTAAGATGGTTTAGATCCTACCTGTCCGATCGCTACCACTTTGTTTATTTAAACGGGGAGTCATCTCAATTATCACCAGTAAAGTATGGAGTACCACAAGGATCTGTCCTAGGTCCTCTATTATTTTCATTATATATGCTGCCCCTTGGTAATATTATTAGAAAATACGGGATTAGTTTCCATTGCTATGCTGATGACACTCAACTATATATCTCAACAAAACCAGATGAAACTTCTAAACTATCTAAGCTAACAGAGTGTGTTAAAAATATAAAAGATTGGATGACCAGTAATTTTTCCTATTAAATTCAGATAAGACCGAGATATTACTTATTGGACCTAAAAATAGTACACAGAATCTCTTGGATTACAATTTGCAACTAGACGGATGTAATGTTACTTCCTCTACAGTTAAAAATCTGGGTGTTATATTAGACAGCAACCTATCTTTTGAAAATCATATTTCCAATGTTACAAAAACAGCATTCTTCCATCTTAGAAACATTTCCAAGCTACGGAACATGTTAAGTGTTTCTGATGCAGAAAAGTTAGTTCATGCATTCATGACCTCTAGACTGGACTATTGTAATGCACTGCTAGGTGGTTGTCCTGCATCTTCAATAAACAAGCTACAGATAGTACAAAATGCTGCGGCTAGAGTCCTTACCAGGTCAAGAAAATATGACCATATTACTCCAATTTTACAGTCTCTGCACTGGCTACCTATTAAATTTCGTATCAGTTACAAAATATTATTACTTGCCTATAAAGCCCTAAATGATTTAGCTCCTGCGTACCTAACTAATCTTTTATCACGCTACAATCCAACCCGCTCCCTTAGGTCGCAAAACTCTGGACTCTTGGTAGTACCTAGGATAGCAAAGTCCACAAAAGGAGTAGAACTTTTTCATATCTGGCTCCTAAACTATGGAATAGCCTTCCTGAAAACGTTCGGGGTTCAGACACACTCTCTCTGTTTAAATCTAGATTAAAGACGCATCTCTTTAGCCAAGCATTCATATAATGCATCTCACAATCTTGTACTGCCAGTCTATCTGAACAAATGCACATTATTATGCTTTAGCTTGGGTTATACTGATAATTTCATCCAGGGTTATTCCTGGATGGAGGCTGCTACGCTAATTGTCTTACTGTTTCTATGTTACTGCCACGGGATTAACATCCGTGGTAGTTAGGAATTACACAAGCTTCAGTCTGGATCCTACCCTTTAACGATCTGTGATGACCGAACACCTGAGAAGAGACGATGACAACCCCTCCGAGATGAGCCCCAGAGACAGATCTCCAGTGAGGACCTCGTCACCTAGACATCCATCGGGGAAAGACCCCCGGAACCAGTGGACCACTTACACTCTGACTTTGCTGCAGTTGGAACAAAATACTGATTCGTCTGGCCGGAGGGGAACTGGCCCCCCGACTGAGCCTGGTTTCTCCCAAGGTTTTTTTCTCCATTCTGTCACCGATGGAGTTTTCGTTCCTTGCCGCTGTCGCCTCTGGCTTGCTCAGTTGGGGACACTTCATTTCCAGCACAATCATCGACTTGATTGCACAGATATTATTTAAACTGAACTAAGCTGGACAATGCCATTACTAAATTCAATTATGAAATGCATTCAGCAGATAATTGAATGTTAAATCCTGTCATTTTACATTATTGACAAAATTTGCCTATTTTGATATTGTGCAGTGCTTTGTTACAATTTGTATTGTTAAAGGCGCTATATAAATAAAGGTGATTTGATTTGATTTGATTTAGTAAGCTAATTCTCAAATAACTGCTATGATGACTTTTGTTTTACCCACTTAAATGATAGAAGTACTTGCAGTGTCCAATCCAAACAGACTGTGTCTGTTCCCCGAATAGTGAGGTCAAAATGTAAATTTAATGCAGGATCTAGAAAAAATATGATCGTGATAAACCAGAAAAATTCTAAATAAATGAACAAAAAACATTTTTAAAGCTTGGGCTCCTAAACATTAGGTCACTCACACTGAAAGCTGTTATTGTAAATTAAATGATCACAGATAATAGTATAGACTGAAACCGGACTTAAATCAAATAATCAGACCTATTGGTTAATATTGATAAAGCACTATTTGTAGGAGATTTTAACATTCACATAGATAATACAAATGATGTATTAGGACTTGCGTTTACTGACCTAATAAACTCTTTTGGAGTCAAGTAAAATGTCACCGGGCCCACTCATCGTTTTAATCTTGCGCTAAATGTAATTATATTGCATGAAATTGATCTTACTGATATAGATATCGTACCTCAAAGAGATGATGTTACTGACCATTTCCTTGTATCGTGCATGCTGCAATTTACTGATATTAACTATGTGGCTCCGCGTTATTGTCCAGGCAGAACTATTGTTCCAGCCACTAAAGACAAATTCACAAATAACCTGCCTGATTTATCTCAACTGCTCTGTGTACCCTTAAATACAAATGAACTAGACAAAATGACTAGCAACCTGGGCACTATCTTCTCTAATACGTTAGAAACTGTTGCCCCCATCAAATTAAAAAAGGTTAGAGAAAAACATGTACTGTCTGGAGCACGCTCTCAAGAATTTCACTCACCAAGGCACATGTGCTGTGGTGATGTGACAATAAAAGTGATTTGATACCCATTCTCTCAAGAAAGAAACTCATAATCTTGAGCGCAAATGGAGAAAAACTAACTTAGAACTCTTTAGAATTGGGTGGAAAAACAGTATGTCCAGCTATAGACAGGCCCTAAAAGCTGCCAGGACCGAGCATATCCGCAAACTCATAGATAATAACCAAAACAATCCAAGGTTTTTATTTAGCACAGTGGCTAGATTAACAAATAAACAAGGTAGTTCCAACACTTTCTGTACAGAAGCGTTGATGTCTGAGCTGAAAGTGAAGGGAAGAAGGACTGATATACTCCTGAGAACAATGGGAGACGAAAAACAAGTCAAAACTCACATAGTGTCTGGGTGATGTCTTCACACAGAGAACTATTTCAGTTCACAAGGGCAACATTCCACAGCAAAAGGATTTGGAGAGATGGCCGTATCTTAAGGACACTTGTCTTCCTAGTATTGAAGCAGAAATTGGATTGCTAATAGGAGCTAATGTGCCTGAAGTCATTGAGCCATGGCAAGTTATTAGTAGTAAAGATAATGGACCTTTTGCTGTAAGAACTAAGCTGGGCTGGACAGTCAATGAACCACTTAGGAACATTAATGTTGTCACAAGAAAAGGAAGGTGTGTCCCAGTGTCTGTGAATCGCATATCAGTAGCCAGATTAGAAGACTTGTAGCAATAGCAATTCAAGTAGGATATCCCTGAAGCAGAAAAAGTGGATGTCAAATTGAAATGTCCAAAGAAAACCACCCGTTTATGAAAATGATGTCTGAGTCAGCTAAATTAGTAGATGGTCATTACAGCTTGTGCCTGCCTCTGAAGAACAAGGCTATTCAGATGCCAAATAACGTGTGGTGGCTGAACAACGGGCTCTGAATTTGAAAAGAAAATTAATCAGAAATCCAGAGCTCCATACTGAGTATACATCTTTCATGAACAATCTCTTATGAAATAACTATGCAGTTGAGCTGACAGAAGACAATCACAGACAAACAGATGGCAAAACATGGTACATACCTCACCATGGAGTGTACCATCCCGTCAAGCATAAACTGAGAGTCGTTTTTTGATTGCAGGGCATCTTGTCAAGGGATTTCATTGAACCATCAACTTTTACAAGGCCCCAACCTCACAAGTAGTCTTGTTGGTGTCATTACAAGATTCAGACAAGAAGGAATCGCCTTTATGGCAGATGTGGAAGCTATGTTCCAACACGTTCGCGTCCATGAGGAGGCTTCAGATCTTCTTAGGTTCCTGTGGTGGCCTCACAGAGATTATAATGGAGACTTGTTGGAACATATAATGGTTGTCCACGTATTTGGTGCTACTTATTTGCCCAGCTGCGCCAGCTATGCTTTGAGGAATTATGCTGAGGATTACGGTACATTATTCAAACTTGACGTTGCTGATGCTGTTCTTCAAATTTTTTATGTAGATGACTGTTTGAAGTCAACAGTCACTAAGACACCCATAGAACTGTATCGTGGTCTACGAGCAATATGTTCCAAAGGAGGTTTTCACTTGGTCAAGGGGATTAGCAACAGTCGTGTTGTGCTAGCAGCTATCCCTGAGAACAAACGGGCTGAGGGAGTGAAAAACTTGGATCTTGATCACGAAATACTATCAATGGAAAGAGCATTGGTCATCTATTGGGATGTTGAGTCAGAAACATTTAAATTTAAGATAGTCATCAAAGATCGCCCACTTACTCGAAGAGGACTGCTCTCGATCCTTAGCTCTATCTATGACCCCATGGGGATTATTGCACCTGTAGTTTTGCCAGCAAAGATGATCCTACAAGATTTATGTAGACTGAAAATAGGATGGGATGATGATCTACCAGGGCAAGTAAAACAAAAGTGGACAGACTGGCTCAATGGACTTCATTAGCTTGACGAGTTCAAGGTGAGCAGATGCATTAAACCAGCATATTTCAGAGAAGCGGTAGTAGCACAGCAACATCACTTCGCAGATGCGAGTGAAGATGCGTATGGTAGAGCAAGCTATATTCATCTATGTAATCAACCGGATCAGGTGCATCACTGTGCATTGATTATGGGGAAGGCAAGGGTTGCCCCTCTAAAAAGGCCTACAATTCCATGAATGGAACCGACAGCTGCATCAGTGGCCACAAAAATGGATCTAATGTTAAGAAGAGAGCTACAGCTGGAACTTAAACCTTAAATCTACTAGACGGACAGCACAACTGTGCTTAAATACCTCAGAAACGAAAGCACAAGATTCAGTACATTCGTGGCAAACAGAGTCACAACAATTCTAAAGGGCTCAAGCATCGAACAGTGGAATCACGTTGATACCGCATCAAATCCAGCAGATTGTGCCTCAAGAGGGCAGAAAGTCTATACTTTCCTGCAAAATGAAAAATGGATCTCAGGACCAGAATTTATTTACCAATCCCCAAACGAGTGGCCAAAGATCATTGACCAAATGATGATATCTGCAGATGATCCAGAGATCAAGAGTTCAGTTTTGGTCAATTCAATACAGACCTAACACCGCAACAATTCAGTTAGACATCTGATTAATAATTTCTCCTCTTGGACAAAGCTTCAGCGCACCATAGCGTGGATTCTAAAGTTTAAATCTATGCTGTTGGAACTTGTGCAAAAGATAAAGATCTTTACTGCAGAGACTCCAGTTAACTCAACTAGAGTGGACAAAAGGATGACGGACATCAAAGCTAAATGGAAAGGAAGTCACATTTCAGTTGATGATTTGAAGGAGGCTGAGCTTGAAATAGTGAAGTTCTTTCAAAAGAGCAGTTTGCGGAGGAAATATCAGCTTTGCAAAGTGGACAAAGTTTGCTAAATGTATGAAAGCAGTACACATAAAACCATAATAAAAAAGAAGTACATTCCAGCTTTGTGTAATATTGAGTCACAAATGCATCCACTGCTGTAAATCCCGGTTTAGTTAGAAAGGTAAGGGTCCATGGAACAAAATCCTATCGAGCACTTTAGTCCAATGAAACAATAACGTTTTTATGTGGACTGATATTCCTTTGTTTACGTCTCCTTTCTTCAGGGATTGTTATTGTTTGTATCCGTTTTAGAATAGCTCATGCTCAAAAAACTGCGTCTTAGTTGTAAAAAAACAAATGGTTTTGTATTATACAGTGTTACACATAGAATGAGACCATCCAAAAAAGAAAGTGGAAAATAAAAGTGGGAAATTGTTTATTTGAATTCTGGCGCTCTCTCAGCAAGGGCTGTGACGTACCTGTCATCTGATGGGGGAGGAACTTATAGATCGGCTTTTTGGACTAAATAAACCTTTTTTTCAAAAAAATTTATATATGTGTATGTGTGTTTTGTTGTGAATGTGGCTGTAGCTGTATGATTAGCATCTGTGTGGCTGATAATCAGCTGTGATTACTCTGACTGAATGAGGGCAGTATGAATGCTGATTGGCCGTTATGACTATGGCCCATATGTGTATGATTATCATCTGTATTACCCCGCACATTAGTGTGTGATTACTGACTATTAACATCAATCATTGTGAATGGCTGGCCATATCAGTGTATGTCTGGAAATCAGAGTATGTACGTGAGTATGTACAACATAAAGTTTTTTTTCTTTCTTTCTTTTTATTACTCAAATTATTCTTATTATATTTTTCAGTGGTCAAATAAATAACTTATATGATGTCTAAGATTCTGTCTATAATAATTTAATTTATATTAATAATATTAATATAAATTTAATATAATATAAATTAATTAATAATTAATTTTCATCGTAGGTACACCTCAACTGTGAGAGACAGAATCTAAAAAAAAAATCCAGAAAATCACATTGAATGATTTTTAAATAATACATTTTAATTGTATTGCATGAAATAAGTATTTGATCACCTACCAACCAGCAATAATTCTGGCTCTCACAGACCTGTTAGTTTGTCTTTAAGAAGCCCTCCTATCCTCCACTCATTATTAATTGCTCAAATTACTATTCATTGTATTAATTGCACCTGTTTGAACTCGTTACCTTTATAAAAGACACCTGTTCACACAATCAATCAATCAGACTCCAACCTCTCCACTATGGCCAAGACCAAAGAGCTGTCTAAGGACACTAGGGACAGAATTGTAGACCTGCACAAGGCTGGGATGGGCTATAGGACAATAGGCAAACAGCTCGGTGAGAAGGCAACAACTCTTGACGCAATTATTAGAAAATGGAAGAAATTCAAGATGACAGTCAATCTCCCTCAGACTGGGGCTTCATGCAAGATCTCGCCTGTGGAGTATCGTGGAGAAAGGTGAGGGATCAGCCTAGAACTACACGGGAGGACCTGGTCAATGACCTGAAGATAGCTGGGAACACAGTCTCAACGGTTACCATTAGTAACACACTACACCATCATGGATTAAAATCCTGCAGCGTGCGCAAGGTCCCCCTGCTCAAGCCAGCACATGTCCAGGCCCATCTGAAGTTTGTCAAAGACCATCTGGATGATCCAGAGGAGGCATGGGAGAAGGTCATGTGGTCAGATGAGACCAAAATATAACTTTTTGGTATAAACTCCACTCGCCGTGTTTGGAGGAAGAAGAAGGATTAGTACAATCCCAAGAACACCAACCCAACCGTGAAGCATGGGGGTGGAAACATCATGCTTTGGGGGTGCTTTTCTGCAAAGGGGACAGGACGACTGCACCGTATTGAGGGGAGGATGGATGGGGCCACGTATCGCAAGATTTTGGCCATCAACCTCCTTCCCTCAGTAAGAGCATTGACGATGGGTCGTGGCTGGGTCTTGCACTCGCGTCTCACAAAAGAGAGCCCAAAGCCATGTCAAATTAATGTAGGTTCAACTTTAAAAAAAACATGTAATTACTAGATTAAGAAACTAGCTTGCTTGCGAACGTGCATATTAACAGCGTAAACATGAACCTTGCGATCATATGATTAAATGTTAATAAATTAGGTGTATCAGCAATGATGAGTTTAAAGCGGCTCTGACAGAAAAGCTGCATGTGCCCTGACAGAGACGTGCTGTTTTGAGCTATGTGCTCTTTTCCTAAATGCATAACTTACATTTCACAGGTATATTCTCCATCTGTAAATGTTAGAAAGCCATTGAAATATTTCCATCTTGCGATTTTCCGCTAATCTTCACAGACTTGGTTCTGAACGCGCGCAATGAAATAGGAGACCAATAACTCTGACTAAAATATACATTTAGCTGAAATGTTTGTAGTAGGACATTTTAAACCTACAAGTGTATTTGTATGATAGCACTAACTGTAAAGTGACTGTAATGGGGTATTCAAAATAGCTTTTTTACTCAATTAGCCTAGTCTGTGCTTTTTTATTTTTTTAGTTTAGTAAATTTAACTCAGCTTTAAGAGCATTATTTTTGTTTTTGGATCACAATTTTACATTATATATGCCTACATGGTTACATTCACTTTAATGTTTTTGTTTAATTTGTTTAATCCAAATACAAAATGCCGAGATATGTATAACGCAAATCAGGACAAAAATACTGAGATATTAATTTTTGCTCATATTGCACAGCCTGAAGAAACGTGCATTTGGTAATATTTTGCTCGATTCGCCCCCGAGAAGCCAAAAGCTTTTTTCCCTAACTGAATTTATGCCTTTAAAATTAGAATTTTGATAATATTCTGGTAGAACATTTTAATATAATTTGACAGCCCTAGTCTGCTAAATGACTAAATAAATAGATTTAAAAAAGGGTTAAAAATAATATGGCTCCTTCTGTTTAAAATTAAGTAATTGTTTCAAAGAATTTGAGAACAATTAGGGGGCGGTAATGTAGGAGCCTATTTTTGTTCAGATTCACTAATCAATGTTATATTATGCAGTGCAGTTCAGTTTGGAATATTTTGGTTTGGATTGTTTGCATTTGTGAACTTACTTTATTCATATATGCCATTTGGATAAATATTCTGTACTTTACATTTAATTAGGTACTGTGTCAAAATTGCGTACTGGCTCTTTAAGAATCGGGTCAGTTAAGTCTGGAAGCTGTGCGTTCTTTGGAAAACAGCGGAGTCACATAGTTTTCTTTACCACATCCGTGATATTTGTGATTTAGGATTATATTTTGTTTATTTTATTTTATTTTATTATTTTATCTCTGATTCATTTATTGAACCTGAAAATGGAATATGTGGATTGTGAGCGAGTAAAACAGAAACTGAAACAAAGATTCGCACTCACAGTGGTGATGTCATTGATTTTGATGAGAGAATGCAAGGGCACTGAATTATAGTTTTTCCTTCTAATATTTTTTTTGCACCACCACAGTCCCATAAAACAAAATAAATGAAGGAACAAAGAAATAATGAGACAAATAACAGAGATTCAAGACACAGAATGACCGAAGAAAGACTTTGAGAGTTAAACCGACCTGTTTGTTCCTCAGCATCTTCTTGTTCGACTCTGAAAGCTTCTTCAATCTTCACGTCTTCTCTCTCCTCTTTAATAAACACCATCTTTATAACAGTGTGCTTCAGCAGGAGTTTCTCTGTGTTTAAGATGAGAATAATTAACAGACAGATCTCTGTGTGTATCTCAATCAGCTCCCTAGTTCAGTAGTGTGCACACTAGTAAGAGAGTCAGTCTACATAAACATCATCTTTATAACAGTGTGTTTCAGCAGGAGTTTCTCTGTGTTTAAGATGAGAATAATTAACTGACAGATCTCTGTGTGTGTCTCAATCAGCTCCCTAGTTCAGTAGTGTGCACACTAGTAAGAGAGTCAGTCTACATAAACATCATCTTTATAACAGTGTGCTTCAGCAGGAGTTTCTCTGTGTTTAAGATGAGAATAATTAACAGACAGATCTCTGTGTGTGTCTCAATCAGCTCCCTAGTTCAGTAGTGTGCACACTAGTAAGGGAGTCAGTCAGAGTGAGAGTTAATGACCTGATTAGGCAAAAACACTCAAAACTAGCACTGCAAAATAATAAAAGAAAGCAAATTATGCAGAATCTTAACAACTTGAAATCAAGCTGTTTTTGTTTTAAGCTCTATTTGTTTATCATGACTGGTCAGTGAGCAAACAGTGTGTTTGTGATGAATAGATACTGAAATATTTATGTTCCTCATGTTTGCTCACAAAACCCGTTCATTATTGTTGTTGGAAGTATTACAGTGTTACATTCATAATTATATTTTTTTCCATACATAATGTATTTTCAAACCCAACCCAAACTTCTCTAAAATAAAGAATAAATAAACCCATTCAACCCTGTCAAATGCCTTCTCGGCATCTAAAGACAGAATTATTTTCGGAGAGTCAGATGGGGGGAGAAAAGAATATTAAAAAGCCTCCTAGAATTAAAGAATGAATCTCCCTGGAGTAAAACCCGTCTGATCTAGACAAATTAAAGATGGTAATACCAACTGAAGACGACAAGTTAAGACTTTGGCCAAAATTTTAAAATCAACATTAAGGTCTGTAGCTACCACAAGAGGTGGGGTCCTTATCTTTCTAAAAGAAGCAGGGAGATTGAAGCCTCTCATAAAACGTGGGGGAGGTGGCATTCCTTAAATAATCATTGTATAATCTGGCCAAGGCAGGGGTTAGTGAGGAGGATAACAACTTATAGAACTCGGCTGTAAAGCCGTCTGGGCCAGAGGACTTACCAGATTGCATAGATTTAATTGCTTTTTGTATCTCTACCTCTACATGCATTATTAACTAATTTCACAGTTCTCTATTTAATTGTCAAAGAGTTCTGCTTTTAATGTCTAACGGCGGTTGGCACCCAGCGTAATTGGTGCCTTACCGCCAACATCTGATCCGGAGTGTGGATCCGATAATAGGTTTACAGACTAAATCATCCAATTCCCACATCCTCGGCGCCTGCGTCGGGCCGGGGTCAGCGGGGCAGGTGCGCGGTAAAGACTCTAGTCGTGCGCCGGGCCCTTCTCGCGGATCTCCCCAACTACGGCCCACAGGGAGGCGGTGGGGGCCCGGGACGGGCGGCCTCCGTGACGCAGCGCCTCGGCCGGCGCCTAGCAGCCGGCTTTGAACTGGACCAGGGGAATCTGACTGTTTCATTAAAACAAAGCATTGCGAAGGCCCGCGGCGGGTGTTGACGCGATGTGATTTCTGCCCAGTGCTCTGAATGTCAAAGTGAAGAAATTCAATGAAGCGCGGGTAAACGGCGGGAGTAACTATGACTGTTACACGGCCCGGGCGCCTCCTCGTGGCGACCGCTGGATAGGGTGGGAAGCTTTGGTTATTCCATCAACCGGCGGAGGGTGTCAAGTCGGCACCCCCGCCTGCAACCCACCTGAACTAAGATCCGGGCCATCCCAGTCGGGCCAACCACCCGCCTGGGATTTTCTGCTGGTTACGAGCAAAAAGAAAATGAATAAAAATCCTGGTCCCTCTGGAAACCAGGATTACAGCAGCGGTGAGGCTGTTAGGGAAGTTGTGATGACTTTGGAATCTGGCTCATGCCCCATAGCAAGTATTAATATCTGCAAAGACTGCGGCATGGTATCCTCAAGAAGTCTGGGTATGCACAGACATCATCGGCACCCAGTGGAAGTAAACCAAGAAAGGATCACGGAGGAAAGGATGGACAAGGGGAGAGGATGAAACATTGAGAGTTGAGGCCAACTCAATCTGGAGAGACGGTATTAAGAAAGATCACTTTACCCACCTGCACATCACCTTCCCTCATCATACCATGGAAGCCTTAAAGAAAAGACTCCAGTTCCTGAAATGGACACCCCCTGAAACATCCATGGAACCACAACAACGAAGTCCAACAAGAGAGTATGTCACCCACCAAAGACAAAGGTTTTTCCAACAAGTAGGCTACCAGCAGCCCCTAAAAGAACATCGGGGAAAAGCCAAGGTCAAATAAACATATAAGACGGGCAGATACGCTAGCATTCAAAAGTTTACAAACTGCAAAAGAAGGATGCTGCAAAAACAATCTTGGCGGGGCGGTGGAAGGAAACCTTCAAAGGACAACAACAAGTGGAAGGAATGGAGGACAACTGCGCAAATATCTATGCTTGAACTGGCCTTTCTGAAGATCCTGCCCCAATAACAGAAAGGGCTGAAACCAAAATGGGAAATACTATCTTTCATAACTGCTGAGGAAATAACGGGAGCGCTGAAAGGAATGGGGAACATGGCAGTGGGGATGGACAGGATGTCGGCAAAAGAACTTCTGACGTGGCACCAGTCGTCCCTGGCCGGCTTCTGTAATATGATTCTGGCCCTGGAAACGATGCCTCCATCCCTGGCTAACGCCAGAGTAACATTCATTCCCAAAGTAGAACTCTCCGAATCCCCTGGAGACTATAGACCCATCTCTGTCTCCTCAGTTCTGACCCGAGCACTCCACAAAATACTAACAAGGAGGATGCGGGATAACTTCATGTTTTCACCATTACAGTATGCCTTTCTGAAGAGGGATGGATGTCTGGAAGCAAGCGCCTTGTTACAGGCCATGTTTCGAAGAACTCACGATGAGGTCAAACCAAATGCAATGCTGTTTCTGGACATTGCGAAAGCCTTCTACACAGTAGCACATAACACCATCTTGGAGGCAGCAAAAGTGGCTGGTGCACCAGACCCTTGAATTAATTACCTTGCAAACCTCTATGAAGAGACTGAAGTGAATCTTGGAACAAGGATGATCAAATGCGGAAGGGGTGTCAGGCAAGGCAACCCGTTGTCACCCCTCCTATTCATCTTGGTAATGGATAAAGCAGTGAAAGCAGCTTGCCCTGAGATAGGGGTGGAGATAGGGGACAACACATCGACGAAATTGCCTATGCCTTGGTGTGATTGCACAAAACAATGAAGAGATTCAACTTCAGTAAGAAGGACTCTGTAGAGCACTGAAATTAATGGGTATGGTGTTGATGATGATGATGATGATGATGATTGTTTATTTATAAAGCACATTTAAAAACAACCCAAGGTTGACCAAAGTGCTGTACAGATCAGGAAGCTCAAGTATAAAACAGAATCTAAAACAGTCTATAAGATAGCCAAAATACGATTAGAATAATACATTAAGAACCCACACTAAGAAGGTGTGCTTTAAGTTTAAATTTAAAAGAGGAGAGTGATGACACCATTCGGATTGATCCCGGGAGACTATTCCATAGTTTGGGGCCTGCTATCGCAAAAGCACGGTCTCCACGATGTTTTAACCTTGATCGACGAACAGAAAGCACTCCAAGATTGCTGGATCTAAGTGCCCTGGACGGATTATGACAACGTAAGAGATCAGATAAATAAGCTGGAGCAAGGCCATGTAAAGCTTTAAAAACAAAAACTAAAATTTTAAATTCTATTCTTTGTTTGACTGGTAGCCAGTGTAGAGAAGTTAAAATGGGAGATATACGATCAAATTTGCGACTACCAGTCAGCAGCCTGGCTGCAGCATTTTGTACCATTTGAAGACGTCCGATCGAAGATTGGTTAGCTCCATAGTAGAGTGAATTACAATAGTCAAGGCGTGAAGTAATAAAACTATGTATAACTATTTCAAAGTTCTTTAGAGAAAGAAAAGGTTTAACTTTTGCAAGACGTCGTAAATGATAAAAACATGACTTAACAACAGAATTAATCTGTTTATCGAACTTGAGACCTGAATCAAATATCACACCAAGATTTTTCGCACATGGGGAGACATAAGAACTTAAGTCACCAAGGTCAAGGCCACCTAAGTCATAGAAATCACTTGGACCAAACAGTACTATTTCGGTTTTATTCTCGTTTAAGGCAAGAAAATTGTGTGTAAGCCATAATTTTGCTTCCTTTAAACAGGCCAGCAGGACATCTATGGAGCTTGAGTCGTTATGTTTAAAGGGCAGGTACAATTGGGTGTCATCAGCGTATAAATGAAAAGATACACCATATTTTAAAAAGATGGAGCCCAATGGCAGCAGGTATAAAGAGAACAATGTTGGTGAAAGAATAGATCCCTGCGGAACACCACAGGAGAGATGTGCTGCTGAGGAAGTGTGTTTTCCAATGTGTACAGAAAACTTCCTATTATTTAAAAAGGACTGAAACCACTTTAGAACAGTGTCCTGTATGCCTACAAGATTTTCCAGTCGGGAAATAAGAATTGTATGATCAACCATATCAAACGCTGAGCTGAGATCTAAAAGGACCAGAGCAATAGGATTTCCATTATCTGTAGCAAGCATAATGTCATTAGTGACTTTCAATAGAGCAGTTTCAGTACTATGAAGTTTTCTAAATCCCGACTGAAACGTCTCATATAGTGAATTAAATTCCAGAAAAGAATGCAGTTGAGTAAATACAACCCTTTCTAAAATTTTTGAAATGAAAGGGAGATTAGAAATAGGTCTGAAATTGCCTAAATCAGACACATCAAGATTTTGTTTCTTCAAAAGAGGAGTGACTGAAGCATGTTTTAGACAGTCAGGGATCGTCCCAGTACTCAAACACATGTTAATAAAAAACAGGAGATCAGGCCCTATGGTATCAACAATTTGCTTAAAAAAGTGTGATGGAATACTATCATAGGGACAGAAAGTTGGTTTCAGATGATCGATGATATCTTTGCAGGTCTGAAGACTAATTAAATCAAACCTGCTCCAAATAGAAGAGCACCTAGTTGTTTCAGGAAGGGCATGAAAAGTCACAAGTGATTGTGGTCTTAACCTTGTTGTCTTTCAACAAAAAAAACGATAGAAAGTTTTCACATAGGAGATCAGACACATCAGGGAAAACATCAACAGCAGGATTTAAAACAGTGTCTATAGTTGAAAATAAAACTCTTGGTATATGGTGATTTTTTGAGACAATCTCAGCAAGAAATTTAAATTTTGCAGACTTAACAGCTTTCTGGAAAACAGAGAGAGACTCCCTTAAAATATCATATGACACATGCAACCTGTCCTTATGCCATTTGCGTTCTGCTCGTCTACAATTTTGTCGAAGTGAACGAAGCGAGTCATTAAACCAAGGAGCAGATTTTTTAGTAGAACGCTTCATCTTCAAGGGAGCAATGTTGTTAACGATGCTCAGGCAGGTGTTACTAAAAAACGTAAAATATGAATCAGCGTCAGAGCTTTCCGGGGACCGGTTTGTGATTGACAAATCATCGGTTGCTTTGTAAGCAGTAGCAAAGTCCTCGCAGGCTGTAGGAGAAAAGTAGCGAACCCAGCGAGCCTGAGCAGATGTAGTACTTGGTCGACGAGTGTTGAGCGAAAATAAATCCAAGGTTATTACAATCCTCAAGGACGCCTCATTCATATTCCACCAATGAGGGAGATATTCCTGTGATGGGGGTCCTGGATAAGAAGAAATACCTGTTAACTTGGACTTTACCTGGAAAGGGAAAAAAATACCAAAACAGATTGGGCACTTAGAAAAGATGTTGCACGAACTTACCTCGGCCCCGTTGAAATCATATCAAAGGCTGGAAGTCCTGAAAACCTCTTTGGTCCCAAGGCTAGTCCACAAACTGGTACTGGGGGAGGCCCATAGGAACACTCTGACAAAGATGGACAGGATGATAAGAGCGGTCGTGAGGAAGTGGATCAGACTACCAAAAGACACCTCATTGGCATACCTGCATTCACCCTTCCGGGTGGGAGGTCTGAACATCCCCTCCCTAAGCACTACAATCCCAATCAGGCAAAGGTCTAGGTCAATGAAGTTCTTATCTAGCACCAGTCAGATTGACAGGGTGTTATCGGAACTGCCATCATTCCAAAAAGCCCTGATAAAAGTAAATAGGCCTTGCAGAATTGGAGAAGCAATCACCAGCATAAAGGAAACTAGAGAGGAGTGGGCAAAACAACTGGCCCTATCAGTGGATGGCAAAGACTTATGACAATTAAAGACAATTAATGACGTGGACGCATCAAGTCATCTGATGTTGGAAAAACCAACAATAGTCTTCCCTCCACTCCATCTCCAGGAAATCCAACTCAGGGGAGGGGTCCTGCCCACAAAAGCAAGAGGGGAAAGAGGAAGAAAGACTTGCCCAAATGACTTACAATGCAGAGGGGCCTGCCAAGTAAAGGAGACATTGAATCACATCTCACAAAGGTGCGAGATAACCCATGATGCCAGGTGTGCACGGCACAACCGAGTAATGAGGAGACTGGAAATCATGCTAAGGAAAGGAGCCTCTACAACATGGGTGGAGCCCATTATTCCTACATCAACATCCTTCATAAAGCCGGACCTGCTCATAGACAAAATAATATATCAACGGTGATGGATGTGTCTATTGTGGCAGGGTCCAGGATGGAGGAAACTTGGAGGCTGAACACTCTAAAATACAGCACGCCGGAGAACACGAGGGCGATTACTACCTGGCTGCAGTCTCATAACTCATTACAACACACACCAGTGATCATATCCTACAAGGGACTAATGTATGGCCCAACTGGGAGAGCACTAAGGGATCTGGGCCTGACGAAAAGGGATTTATTGGACCTTTGTCTTTTAACAGTGGCTGGTTCCTTAAAAAGCTACAACTTATACATGCGTGGGACATGAACCCAAAAGTCAACCAACAAGAATGACCCGCTGAAAAGAGCGATGAAAACCCCCCTAACAAACTCACCATTAGCGTCTCTTTAGACGCCCAAAGGTAATAGTGGAATAACATCTCCACAGCTATTGCAAGTCAATATAATAAGTTGACAATAGCCAAATGCTTCGTCATCTAATTAGTGACGTGCATGAATGGATGAACGAGATTCTCACCTGCTATCTAGCGAAACCACAGCCAAGGGAATGGGCTTGGCAGACTCAGCGGGAAATAAGCTTTGAGCTTTACTCTAGTTTGGCACTATGAAGAGACATGAGGGGTGTAGAATAAGTGGAAGGTCCCGTCCCGAACGGGCGCCGCCGGTGAAATACTACTACTCTTATCGTTTCCTCATTTACCCGGTTCTGGTGAACAGGTCGGGGTGGTTCTACGGAGGAAAGCCGGCAGGCAGGCCCGTGTAGGAGGCGGCCAGGATGAGTGTGA
>JAPDDN010000543.1:0-68467 GCA_027422405.1 Ptychobarbus kaznakovi | reverse complement strand
GCTGTCTCTTCCTGAAGTCCACAATCAGCTCTTTAGTTTTGATCACATTCAGAGAGAGACAGTTGTCCTGGCACCATGATGTAAGTCTCTCTACCTCATCCAAGTATGCGGTCTCATCATTTTTGGAAATGAGGCCCCAGAACCACAGTATCTCAACAAATTTGATAATAGAAGTGGAGCTGTGAGAGGACACAAAGTTGTGTGTGTAGAAAGAGTAGAGCAGGGGACTCGGGACACAACCCTGTGGGGCTCATACGTTCAGGGTGATGGAGTTGGAGGTGAACTGGCCTACTTTCACCACTTGAGGTCTGCCGGTGAGGAAATATTGAATCCAGTCAAAGAGTAAAGAGTTTAGGCCGAGGTCTGTGAGTTTACAACAGCAACGGCCCTACAGTCCTCTTATGATAAGTGGGACCCCTGTGGAGAGGGTGAGCAGCTTCAAGTACCTCGGTGTAAACATCTCAGAGGACCTGACTTGGACTACACACATTCAGGCGAAGACTTTACCATCTGCGACAGCTGAGGAAATTCAGGGTCTCACCAGCAATCCTGAAACCTTTTTATTCAGGGGCCATAGAAAGTGTATTGACTCCACCATCCATATAGCTGCTATGTATATACACTGTACAACCTGTTTGCACATTCCTGCTTATATTATGATTTATTATGGCTAGAGTATACTGTCCTGCACATTTTATTTTATTGCACATTTTATTCTTGTTATTTTTTTTCTTATTTTAAATTTTTTACTTCATTTTTTGCATACCTATATTTATGATTATTCTCTTGTGTTTGTGTTACATATAATTGCACTGTCCATGGAGCGGACCTGACTTACATTTCACTGCTGGTTATATTCTGTATAATTGTGTATGTGATGAATAAAAATCGTGAATCTTGAAACTAGGGCTACAACGATTAGTCAACATTATCGACAAAAAAAATTGTCGACAAATAATTTGTTGTCGAGTAGTCATTTGAACTCATATGACCTAGTGTAAGAGTCTGCAATACTGTGGTTTAACCAGTAGCGCAGAGTGTAATTCAGCCCTCCTGGATGCAGTTTAAGAGAAGACACACAGCGCTTCAGAGAAAATGTATATGCACCTGAGCGGCGTTTGGATGAATATGTAAATATAGATTGTGCGCTTTCCTCTCAGTAACAAAATAAACTCAACAAAAACTGACAGCGGTGTGAAAGCACTCAAAGCAGCAGTTAAAAATGCATCTGATTACAATGATGTGGCTGTTTGCATGAGCTCTGCAGTTCAGTAACGTAACATTACTCAAGGAAAGTCTGGTTATTTTATGCAATAGATAGCCTTAATTCAAGAATTACACCTTGATTGTCTGTTATAAAGCAGCTCTCCAGTTTGGAGCTAGATAGTGATAATATATTGTTATTAGTGGGAACAATTATTTAATTAAAGTGATAGTTTGGTTTACAGAGATCAAAGCTTGATCTAGCTCAGGACTGTTTTGGTTGGAAACAGAACTATGTAACAGAAAACAAGACTTCATCAACTAAAAACAGAAACCACACAACAAGGAATAGGTGTTAGTGAGGCCAGCAGAGGGTGCTCACCCTGCGGTCTGTGTGGGTCCTTACGCCCCAGTATAGTGATGGGGACACTATTCTGTCAAAAAAGCACCGTCTTTCGGATGAGACTTTAAACCGAGGTCCTGACTCTCAGTGGTCATTAAAAATCCCAGGATGTCCTTCGAAAAAGAGTAGGGGTGTAATCCCGGCATCCTGGCCAAATTCTCCCATTGGCCTCTGACCATCAAGGCTTCCTAATCATCCTCATACACTGATTGGCTTCATCACTGTCTCCTCTCCACCAGTAAGCTGGTGTGTGGTGGGCATTCTAGCGCAATATGGCTACCGTCGCATCATCCAGGTGGATGCTGCACATTGGTGGTGGACGAGGAGATTCCCCCCTTCTATGTAAAGCACTTTGAGTACTCAGAAAAGTGCTTTATAAATGTAAGGAATTATTGTTATTATTATAACATATATACACCAACAGGATAATCAAACTAACAAGACACAGCTGAAAACCAATTAAACAATGATTATGCAGGGGATAATGGGAGCAGAGTGAGGGGAACCATGGGAAATGCAGTCCAGTTAAAACATAAACAAAGTCCAAAAGAATGCCCTCAAATGGAAAGTCTAGGGCACAACAACTAGACACCATGACACTTCTGATTAATCAGTGAAATAATCGACGATTAATCGTTCTAATAATCGTTAGATGTGTTCCTGTGGCTCAGTGGAAGAGCAATGCATTATCAGCGCAAAAGGTTGTGGGTTCAATTCCGAGGGAAAACACATACTGACAAAAAAAATATGTTAATTTGACTCAGTGGTAGAGCATTGCGTTAGCAGCGCAAAAGGTTGTGGGTTCAATTACCAGGGAACACACATACTGACAAAAAAAAATGAAAAAAAAAATGGAAAAAAGCGCCTGATAAATGTAAATGTAGATTAACCGATTATCAAAATAATCATTTGTTGCAGCCCTAAACAGTACTAAATACCTCACAAAATAACGTACCATTAATCATCTTTAATACCGTTAAGTAACCATTAGATGGCTGTATAGGCCTATATAATCATGACTGTGTTGCTGGAAACGGCTTTAAGTCATAATTATTTGTATGTATTAGGTTTTGCATTTGGATACAGGCATTATTAAATACTACTTTTTGTCAAAGTTAGTTTGTTTATTTCCCTCCGAAATGTTCATCTGAAGTGACTATTTTTGCATTATTACAGTCAAATCTGGACACAGAAAAAACATGGTAAAAAGGCTTACATTGCTGAAGTTGACATCGCAGTGATTGACAGCGCACTTTTAAAATAGCATTGGTCATTGTCAGATACAATAAATTTAGTACTGTACATTACTCTATGTGCTGGGGGTAAATATAAACTAATCGAAGCAAATGTTATATAACCGAAGACTGTAATTGTATGTAGATAACCAGGTACTGTATTGATTGGACTAAATCAAGACAACTTATGCGAGTTTCCTGATAAAGACAATGATTGATGATAATGATGATAATATAATTCGCTGTGCTATTCCTAAGAAATCATCTCAACAATGTAGTGTAGCAGCAGAACAAAACTGTATCATTAAAATGAAATAGCAAGCCGTTAACCGACGCTCACATCCACACAGCCTTCACTTCCAGGTCAAGAAGCTGTCAATCAAAAACTCAGTAGCCAATGAGATCACACCACTGCTAGCCCCGCCCCCATGATAGATTTGTGCCAGAATGGCGAAGGAAAACTTCAGAATTGTAAACGAAAACTTTAGAAGCGTAAATTAAAACTCTGGAAGTGCATTTGTAAGTACAGATCAGAGAATGAAAGTGGAGAAAACAGATGCAAAACATGCAGAATATTAAAAACTAGGTCAAATAAGTTACTGTAATAATTTAGTTATTATTTTAGTTTCAAATACATTTTATTCCGTTTCAATTAATATTTTCATACGTTTCTTGAAAAATTACATTAATTTGAATTGGCACAAATCTGATTCCAAAGTTTTCCTCAAGAGAACAGAGACATCATGTTTAATGAAGTTTTCCTGTAGGTACATCACCTGAAGCAATAAACAAAGACATTTGTAACATTGATCGATTCGTTTTTTTCTGATTCAGCACCTTTAGCTCTTACAAAACACTGCCATTTCTGTTGATTTGACGAGGACACGATTGTCAGAAGATGTCATTACATGGGTCAGAAATTTAATCAGCATTGTAAAAGGAATGATACATGAATAAAACATGAGCATTATGCTGCGATACAAAATTTGTTGTCAAATTGAAATAGTTCTTATACACCAGCAATCTGAATCACTTATGATTGAATCATTGAATTATTCATCAGATCAATGTGTCTATTCATGAGTAAGATAATATATAATCAATTATTTGTTACTGAACACATGCAATAGCCAGATGTTTGAACTAATCAAGCTTACTTTGATATGTATTATCTAATCAGAGTGATTATATGATGCACACAACAGTGGCAGCATTCATCGGATGTATTGCAGTTTGCAAATGTAAGCCAGCAGCAGCATCTAGTGGCTCTCATAAATGCAAATTACAAAGACTTAAAGATTCAGAATAACCTTTATCTATATGCAGTGTGACTCTTCTTGGTGGTTCCTGAATTAATTACATGATGAGAACGTAAGACCATGACAAGATATCCATTTTCCTGCATGGTTTTTGACACAGAATATATTTAAGATAGCCTACCATAAAAAAGGTCAAAGGTTTTAATTCATTAACATTAAATTAACATTACACCTGTTCTCCTCTCTGAGCAGAAAATCAATGTTTTTTTATTGATAATCTACATTTAATAGTAAAGTTCATCCAAAATGAATATGTACGTAATGACATGTATTGCAAAAGTAATACATACAATTATACATACAAAACAGCCTCTTTCAATTCAGATAGTTTACAATGAAATGTGCCTGATGCGTTTGAATTGTAAGTTTATGTACTGTCCTAAATGAGTTATTGTATTTATCCATAATCTTGTCTTTGACTGTGTGGGCCTAGTAAGGAGTAGTCCACCAAAAAAGAAAATGAAACTGTTTTCTCTCTCTCTCTTCTCTCTCTCTCTCTCTCTCTCTCTCTCCTCTCTCTCTCTCTCTCTCTCTCTCTCTCTCTCTCTCTCTCTCTCTCTCTCTCTCTCTCTCTCTCTCTACTCTCTCTCTCTCTCTCTCTCTCTCTCTCTCTCTCTCTCTCTCTTTCTCTCTCTTTTTCTCTCTCTCTCTCTCTCTCTCTCTCTCTCTCTCTCTCCTCTCTCTCTCTCTCTTTCTTCTCTCTCTCTTCTCTCTCTCTCTCTCTCTCTCTCTCCTAATTTGGAAATTTAGCATTACATCACTTGCTCACCAATGGATCATCTGCAGTGAGTAGGTCCTGCCAGAATCATATAATAATAATAATGTCAGTCCAAACAGCTAATAAATACATCACAATAATCCACATATAATCCATTGCAGTCTGTCTTCTGAAGTGAAAAGCTACATGTTTGTTGTACATGAATACATTTTTAACTATAAACAATTGTATCCATAATATTGTTTTCTCCAGTGAAAAGTCACCTTGTCTGAATCAGGAGAGATATATGCACAGATAAGGCAATGTTTACAAGCAAAAACAGTTCTAAAATATGTCAGTGGGTTTTGATTTGATGTAAGAGGACAACAGAGGGTGACTTTATTATGGAATATGGACTCATATTTTGGCCAGAAGCAATAGTTTGCAGTTAAAATGCCTGAATAATTGATATGTTTGACATTAATTGATGGGCTGGAGTCATGTGGATTACTTGTGGATTATTGTGTTGTTTCTATCAGTTGTTTGGACTCTCATTCTGATGGCACCCATTCACTGCAGAGGATCCATTGGGGAACAAGTGATGTAATGATACATTTATCTAAATCTGGTTTGATGAATAAAAAAAAACTCTATATCTTGCCAGGTGAGTAAATTTTAAAGAATTTTAATTTTTTATTTTTGGGTGAACTATTCCATTAATTAATAAAGAATATATGTTGCTGACATGCAGATCATGGTGTTCATATGTTATTATATTAATCTGTCTGACACCAGAATGAGAATTTGCAGTGTAGTTTAAATAAATGTTATTTTTGCACATTGGAGGAACTTTGGAAAAGGTCAAGGGAAATTAAAGCTTTCATTATGTGAGCCCAAAAGTAGATACATTTTTCATAGAGTGGCTGAAATAGCAAAGATTCAGGAAATAAATGACACTGTCTTCAGTTTACAGTAAAAGTATATGTGTTCCTTCCACTGACAGCTTGTTATTTTTAAGCCAATTGGCTGGTCCAATCTCAGAGAACGGCATATGTCTGTTCAATTTTATACCTTTAATGCTGCTCATAGATTTGCAGTGTTAAGTTGGTAAATTGTGGCGTGTGAATTAGTAAAAATAACCCAATGATTTTGCTAAGTCGCATGCCAGAATTCCTTAAAACTGCTGACATTACAGACTTAATTAAGAAAGCAGATCCTTGTGATTGGTTTAATTATCGGTCTGTTTCACATGTCTTTTATCTCCAAGGTACTGGGGAAGACTGTTGCTCAGCAACTGAGCTCACTCTTGCACAGGAGCAACACATGTGAGATGTTCCACTCAGGTTATAGATATTCATAGAGAAAATCTGTACTTTGTTTTTTTTATTATTGCCACTGAAGTAGTATTATACACAGAAATACATTAAATAGTATACAAATGTAGATGTCAGAACAATTGAGATTTCTGATTAGTTTCTACTGCATCACCACCTTCTGCTTTGCCTTGTTGTTCATATGAGATGGCTTTTCACACTGCACTTAAGGCAAGGCAAGGCAATTTATTTCTAAGCACAATTAAGAAACAACAGTAAGTTGATCAATGTGCTGTACAGATTCCAAAACATATATAAACAGTGAAACATACCTCACACACATATACACATGGTCATTGGTCCTCTTATACACACATTTGTTATACAGCACAGGAGCAGTGTTGGGAAGTAACTACACATAACTAAATTATGTAAATTTACTTATGGGGGTTACTTTATATTTTATTTTATACATTATTTTTTTCCACACCCACATTCAGATTTAATTGATTTTTTCATAAATTGCATTGACTGATCTAAAATACGAGACACCAATCTTTCAGGATTTTGGTACACATAATAGGACACATGCTCATTTTATAACTGTTTTATTTCCTATTTGGGTTTATGTATATGTTTTTTTTTAAGATTAACTGTTTCCTCCGAGCCATTGTTACTGTAGATGCCAGTGTTTCTTGTCATAACTACACAAAGATTTGATTTAAAAAAGCAGCATCATAGCTACTAAACTATTTATTGTAATAGTTTCAAAATCTGTATTTAACTTCAGAATGATCTCAAAGTAAGTTTGATTCTGTGGTGGTTGTGCTTTAAAATTAAATTATCATAATCTTAATTCAAATTATGATGGATTTTGAAAGTTTGACAGTATCCAGTGAGTGCAACTGTAATATTAACACTTTGTTTGAAAATGATTAACAGTTTAAAAATGTTAGAATTTTGAAAAGTAATCAAATGTAATCGGTTACATTACTTTCATAAAGTAATTAAAATAGTTACACTACTTATTACGTTTTAGATAGGGCAACTTGTAATCTGTAACCTGTTAAATTTCCAACACTGCATAGGAGTATAGTTATATAGTTATATATAGCTATATAGTCCCATTTTTGAGAACCTGTCAATGAGCAGCAGCATTCTGGACAATCTGTAATTGTGACATCGTGGACAATGAAAACAAAATTGGTTCCAAAATGGATCCTTGAGGGATCCCAGTCATCCCACATGTATGAAAGGCCAACAATTATGTAAATTCACCTAGGGTAACTTCAAAGCTCCTATTAGCTAGATAGGACTAAAAAAAAAAAATAAAACAGTGGCACAAATCCCTACCAACCGTTCAAGCTGTACAATCAGAATTTCATGGTCTATGGTGTCAAAGGCTGCACTAAGGTCAATTATCGTCAAAACTGCAGCATCACCAGAGTCTACAGTTAGCAAAACATAATTGAGAATTTTCAAAGGTGCACTGTATTATCATGCTCCCAGACTGGAATACTTCAAATAACGAATTCCTTTTTAAAAACGACAGCTTTCTCCAGCCCTTTTGAGAGAAAAAGGTACGTTTTAAATCGGCCTAGCTTGAATGATCTGTTGGTTCCAACTTAATGACTTAATTAAAGGGTGTACTACAGCATGCTTTGAAAAGCAGGAACAGTCCTTGATACAAGGAAACTATTTATTATCAATAAAATACTAGGTCCAACTAAATCAAAAGCTTGTTTGGTCAGTCTTGATGGGACAATATCAAGTAGGGAATCTGACGGCCTCAATCAGTCAACTAATTTAGCCAAGGTGGAGAGATAAAGAAGTACCCTGTGTTATCATCATTATAAACCCTGTTTTTAACTCAGGCTAAAGGTATGCTGACTCCACAAGGCCTCTGAAAAGACGTACTTTTGGTTTCTGGTACCAAAACATTTGCAGGTCCTGCAAGTTGTGAGGTAGAGCTGTCATGGATCACATTTGTTGGTCCAGCTCTATCAGACTGAGAAATTTAGAGGCTAAGGCAAAACCTTGATATGATTGTCATGTTATATGTTTCGTTTTTCTCCAGTTTTCCAGTTTTTCTCTAAATTTTCTCATTTGTTGTATTCCACAAGGACAAAGCGCCCATGGTTGAAGAAAAACATGCAGCAATCATAAGACAAAGGCATCTAGTTACAGATTAAAAAAAAAAACGCTAGAATATATATATTTTTTTATTTTTTTACATTTACATTTACATTTATATTTATTTATTTATTTATTTATTTACAGGGCCTTGTTTTTCTATATAGTTACCTTACGGTCAATAGCCATTGTCTAGTCAATCCTCTGGTGTACATACACTTGAGAGCAACATCTTTGGATGTAATGCAATGTCCATCCAAACTGACCCCCCATCGATTGCTCTCCATTGATTCAGCTTATGCCCATCTTTAACCTAAATGCAATTAATCAGGCTGGCCTCTAAGTAGTCCCTCTGTGATGCACACTTATAGTACACCATTTTGATCATAAAGCTTCTCCATCTTTAAAATAATAGTTACATACAATATGATAATCTCACAGATGACTTTATTTTTGTATATGTAAATCGATATCCACTGTTGACAGATTAATGTTAGGCCTTTGCTGCTTTCACAATTGCATTTATATGAAGAAAAATATATAAATATATATATATATATATATATACACCCACCGGCCACTTTATTAGGTACACCTGTTCCATTGCTTGGTAACACAAATTGCTAATCAGCCAATCACATGGCTGCAACTCACATGGCAGATGTGGTGAAGACGACTTGCTGAAGTTCAAACCGAGCATCAGAATGGGGAAGAAAGGGGATTTAAGTGACTTTGAACGTGGAATGGTTGTTGGTGCCAGACTGGTTGGTCTAAGTATTTCTAAAACTGCTGATCTACTGGGATTTTCACGCACAACCATCTCTACAGAGAATGGTCCGAAAAAGAGAAAATATCCAGTGAGCGGAAATGCCTTGTTGATGTCAGAGGTCAGAGGAGAATGGGCAGACTGGTTAGAGGTGATAGAAAGGCAACAGTAACTCAAATAACCACTCGTTACAACCAAGGTATGCAGAATACCATCTCTGAAAGCACAACACGTCGAACCCTGAAGCAGATGGGCTACAACAGCAGAAGACAATACCGGGTGCCGCTCCTCTTAGCTAAGAACAGGAGACGGAGGCTACAATTCGCACAGGCTCACCAAAATTGGACAATAGAAGATTGGAAAAAACGTTTCCTGGTCTGATGAGTCTCGATTTCTGCTGCGACATTCAGATGGTAGGGTCAGAATTTGGCGTAAAGAACATGAAAGCATGGATCCATCCTGCCTTGTCTCAACGGTTCAGGCTGGTGGTGGTGGTATAATGGTATGGGGATATTTTCTTGGCACACTTTGTGCCCCTTAGTATCAATTGAGCATCGTTTAAACGCCACATCCTACCTGAGTATTGTTGCTGACCATGTCCATCCCTTTATGACTACAGTGTACAAATCTTCTGATGGCTACTTCCAGCAGGATAATGCACCATCTCGCAAAGCTCAAATCATCTCAGACTGGTTTCTTGAACATGACAAAGAGTTCACTTTACTCAAATGGCCTCCACAGTCACCAGATCTCAATCCAATAGAGCACCTTTGGGATGTGGTGGAACGGGAGATTCGCATCATGGATGTGCAGCTGACAAATCTGCAGCAACTGCGTGATGCTCTCATGTCAATATGGACCAAAACCTCTGAGGAATGTTTCCAACAACTTGTTGAATCTATGCCACGAAGAATTAAGGCAGTTCTGAAGGCAAAAGGGGGTCCAACCTGGTACTAGCAAGGTATACCTAATAAAGTGGCCAGTGAGTGTATATTGTAGTCATAGTGGATGTCAGTAGAGCTTTAGGGGGAAAGGGAAATCAATCTCTCGTCCTCATATTTTCCAAACCTGTATGATTTTTTTTCTTTGTTTGAACACAAAATAATATAGTTTGACGACTGTTGGTAACCAAACAGTTGCTGATTCTGTGGAAGTCAATGGCCACTGTCAACTGTTTGGTCACCAATATTCTTCAGAGTATCTTATTTCGTTTTCAATTTTAGGAAAACAGATTTAGAACAACTTGAGGGTGAGCACAGGATGACAGGATTTTCATTTTTTGGCTGAACTATCCCTCCTCATTCTTGAATATCCGTTTAATGTATCTGTTGTAATACCATCACCAACCACTGGAATGCAGTGTGGTACCACTTAACACATAAGCTTTTCTGCAACCACAAAACAAACAGATGTTAGCATGTGTGTTGGCAATTTGTTAATACTTTATGAGGAATTAATTGGCATTCTTCTAATTACCTCATTAATATTCCACCAGGCCATTCAGAGTGTTGAAGAGTTCTAAATGGGATTAGCAATAGTACACATCCCACTGCACAAGATCAGGAGACCTCTTTTCTGCAATGTCCTGGATGTTCAAGTCCAGTCAGCGCTTTGGAGCTAAGCTGCATTAGTATGTGCAACGCGGGCCAGGTAAACTGGTCCTGGGCCAGCTGAAACGAGCCTCGGGTCTCTTGTGTGCTAGTGAACAACAGCAGAATCAATGACAACAGGAAATTGCTGATGGGAGACTTTGGCCAGACTTCACCGAGGAGGTCCAGATCAAATGAGGGGCCTGTGATTATCTCACCGGGAGATTAGTGCGAGAGATCATAAACCACGGCAGTAAATAAAAACTAGAGATGAAGTGGGGTCTTCTTTTACTTTTTTTTCTTATAGAAAAGTATAACTTTATCGATCGGAAATAAGACTTTGTGATAGAGACATAAAATGGTAGGGTGTCCAATCGATTAAAAATGTTATAGGAATAAATTAGATGATAAGCTGATTAATTAATTGCAAATAAGTGTAAAAAAACGATGTAATTATACCATGAAAGTATAAATAATACAAAATTAAAGTGTTATAAATAAATAAATAAATAAAAAAAATATATGTACATACTTTTATGGTATTTAATAATATTTTAAATTCTGGTTTAACTTTATATTGTTTACATTTTATTAATTTCATGTGCTTTTGCACATGTGCTTTTTATTTCAAGTTTAATAATTCAGTTCTAGTACCTCAACTTATTTGATTTAATTCAGTTTCAAATTTTTATTTAAACATTTCTAATTTTAATTAAAATTTTACATCTAATATTTCAGTCTTATCGTGTATATGTACAAAATAGTATATATAAATAGCTATTAATAACAAAACGAATTGTTTATACACACACACACACACACACACACACACAACACACACACACACACACACACACACACACACACACACACACACACACACACACACACACACACAAACACACACACACACCATACATACAGTATATATATATATATATATATATATATATATGCCTGTGTGTGTGTGTGTGTGATATTTTTTTTGATTTTTAGTTTGACTGTGTTTGTTTGAATTTGCTACATTTATTATTGAAAAGTAACCCATTTAATGAAGGGGAATAAATTCAAATGGAAATTAAAACAAGAAAATAACAAACAAATTAAATTGAATAAAAATCTAATTTATTTAGCCCCCACTTGATCGGCTTGTGTTGGTAATATGGTTAATCTCCGAAATAGGAAACAATCCACAGTTGCTCACTCTTATTGTTCTTCGTTTTATCATTGCAAATTTATCTCCGACAACCTGGCATCATATCTATGCTCTTGAAATCTCTCTGCTCTCATACTCCTTTCTCTGTTAATGTATCCAGCTTTCACACATGTAGAGCGGATGAGATTAAGGAATTGTTGACAGCAAACAAACAGATTACTTGGTCAAATGTTTGTATAACACGGACACTCTTCACAGTTGTATAAGCATCATCCTTAATGAAAATAACATATGCATGTTGTACAGGTTTTTTCAATATGACCTATAGGTTGTGTGACCTATTCAGCAAAATATATTTAGTCTTGATCTATAAAGGCTAATGAAGGAAAGGGAATGAGGGCATGCACACTTACACCGCATTCACTTGATATTCAACACACAACAAAGCCAGTTCCTAAAGAGTAGGTTCTATACCATACAAAAAATTATAATCTAAAGAGTGTCAGAAACGTCTGTTGTTAAAGTCTTTGCAGATATCTATTTTCAAACTTTAAATTGATCAAAAAAGATTAATCAAGATTCAATTAAGACCTCATGAAATGGTTTGATGAATGCACATTTCTCTTTTATGTCGCCATAGTTCCTATTGAAATGGAAATTGAATAGGAATCCTATACCCCTTCATCAGCAAAGCCTTTCTATTGACTGAGAAATAAATGTGTTTTTCTATTTTGTGCCTTATTAGAAATGATAGCACTTGCTTTATGGTATATTTATTCTTAATACACCATAAAGACAATATGCTAATTAGTGCGTTTGAAATTACATATCACATAAATTATGCTGAAATAATCAAATGCCTTTTTTGTTTTCATTTAGCTTTTGTTTTGTAAGTTACGAGCAGTTGTCCATTGTCATAACATAACTCTAACTGTTTAAGAAAAGCTTGTTCGATTAGTTAGAACATGATATTATAATAACATAATTTTTTTGCAAGCATTATAAAGTGGGAGTTGGGATTGAGCAGTTGGCAAAACATTAATTTGCTACTTGCTTTTTGCGAGTCTGACTCTGACCAAACAACCGTATAATTGGTCACTAGCTTTAAGATGTTTTGAGGAGTCTATTGAGATGATCATGCTTTTTTATAATTGTCTGTAGCAACGGTCTAAAGCCCTTCACTGAAAGATTGTGGCATAAATGGGCTATGCTTTTGATGTCTCTGAAAGACGATTTTAGCGCTGTGTTGATCGAAAGTTTGGCAAGAGTAAAGTGATTTTGGGAATATAATTTATATAATTTTCTTTTTGATTCATGCTTGACATACTTTCATACTGTAGATGATGGTGTTTGCGTAATTTCTTTCAAAAGACAATTCTCCTAATTTGTTCTGATGAAGAAACAAACTCATCTACGTCTTGGATGGCCTGAGGGTGAATACATTTTATGAAAATGTTCCCTTTGGAGTGTTTTCCATTTCAGAATAGGCCTATTTATTTAACCCCATGTTTAAATGACCAATAATGTACAATTTTACCTAATATCCATTTATGCGGTATGCATGCTTATTTTATCACATTAGCTGTGTCTGAAATCGCTCACTCGTTTATTCAGTCACTAATCCCTATGTAGTGCATGGCAGTTGAGTGCACTATATCAGAAAGGAGTGAACTAAATTAAGTAAATTAATTCAGAAACAGAGGTATTCGTTCCGCATCAGAGAACTGGAGCTGGAGCAGAAATCTTCGCCACATGCGTAGTTTTATCTTACATGTACCTTATTTTAGAAAATACGATTAATGACAGTAACACTCACAATCACTTTTTATTGTAATTATCAAATTATCAATACCTCCGCGCCAGATTTTAGATTTAATTTATGGCATTTTCAGACCTACTTTGTTTTGTAATGCTTAATATGTTCATAAAAAAATAATAATATAAAATACCGGCGACAAAAATAAACACATATTACACATCCAAATATAACACATACATGTTATGTATTTATTATATTTAGTATCTTGAAACTCTCCCAAGCAGTGTTTTGCACTAAAATAACATTACTTTGGTTGTAGAGCGCCCTCAGGCGACCGTTAATATTACATTAGAATGAATACACTACTTGTGATAAACAAATATTTTTTTGTAATACTCCACCACATTATCATCACATCCCTATCATCTCTTGTAAGTTGACAACAACGCCACCTCAGTAAATTGGTAGTAAAACATTAAACTGAGTTGATGCCTAAATAATATATTTTTATTTAAAATAAACCTTAAAGCTGAAATACGAAAGATTGCATCTCTCATTCATACTCACTCGCTCCAGGTACATCTTCTAGCTCTCCGCACTGGATTATGTAAAATATTTCAGCGAGTGTACATCGGTTGTACACTTGAAATTAGGGAGGACTTATTTAAAATATTTTTATTTAAAATAAACCTTAAAGCTGAAATACGAAAGACTGCATCTCTCAATCATACTCACTCGCTCCAGGTACCTCTTCCAGCTCTCCGCACTGGATTATGTAAAATGTTTCAGAGAGTGTACATCGGTTGTACACTTGAAATTAGGGAGGACTTTGCATGGGTAAAAAGCAGTGAACGAATGTAGCGAATGAACATGCTCACTCCAAATTCAGACAGCTCTACAAATTAGCTGACACCTGATATACTGTACTGTAGTGCACTATATAGGGGATACAGAGCAGTTCAGACACTGGTATGTATGTCACTGGTGTTACTGTCACTGGTGTTACCTTCCTTGTGGATAACACCAGTGAAGATCAGTATATCAGATCTCATGTATGTCACTGGTGCTACTGTCACTGGTGTTACCTTCCTTGTGGATAACACCAGTGAAGATGGTATGGTAACACTGTCACTGGGGTTACCTTCCTTGTGGATAACAACAGTGAAGATCAGTATATCAGTCTTATGATGTCACTGGTGTTACTGTCACATAACACCAGTGAAGATCAGATATCAGGATGTATGTCACTGGTACTGTCACTGGTGTTACCTTCCTTATGGATAACACCAGTGAAGATCAGTATATCAGGTCTTATGATGTCCTCACTGTTACCTTCCTTATGGATAACACAGTGAAGATCAGTATATCAGGTGGATCACTGGTGTTACCTTCCTTATGGGTAACACTAGTGAAGATCAGCAGATCAGGTCTTAGGTATGTCACTGGTGATTCATTGTGTCACTGGTGTTACATTCCTTATGGGTTACACCAGTGAAGATCAGTATATCAGGTCTGATGTATATCAATAGTGATTCATTGTGTCACTGGTGTTACCTTCCTTATGGATAACACCAGTGAAGATCAGTATATCAGGTCTTATGTATGTCACTGGTGATTCATTGTGTCACTGGTGTTATTCTATATGTAACACTAGGGAAGATCAGTATATCACTGTGTCACTGGTGTTACCTTCCTTATATGGGTAACACCAGGGAAGATCAGTATATCAGGTCTGATGTATGTCACTGGTGTTACCTTCCTTATGGATAACACCAGTGAAGATCAGTATATCAGGTCTTATGCATGTCACTGGTGATTCATTGTGTCACTGGTGTTACCTTCCTTATATGGGTAACACTAGGGAAGATCAGTATATCAGGTCTTATGCATGTCACTGGTGATTCATTGTGTCACTGGTGTTACCTTCCTTATATGGGTAACACAGATCAGATCAGGTCTAATATGTACTGGTGTCAGTCACAGGTGATGTAACACAGTGAAGATCAGTATATCAGGTCTGTATGTCACTGGTGTTACCTTCCATATGGATAACACCAATGAAGATCAGTACCTGTCATGATATGGGTAACACCTCAGGTGCATGTCACTCATTGTGTCATGTATATGGGTATGTATATCATGATGTATGTCACTGGTGTTACCTTCCTTATGGATAACACATCCAAGGTCACTGGGTTACAGTATATGCTGTCACTGGGTGATCTATTGTCAGCTCATCTATATTAGGTCTTATGCATGTCACTGGTGATGTCACATGTGTTACCTTCCTTATATGGGTAACACTAGGGAAGATCAGTATATCAGGTCTAATGCATGTCACTGGTGATTCATCACAGGTGTTATATATGGGTGATCTATCAGGTCACTGGTGTTACCTTCCTGGATAACACCAATATCAGGTCTTGCATGTCATGATCACTGGTGTTACCTTCCTTATAGGGATGATCAGTATATCAGGTCTAATGCATCACTGGTGATTCATTGTGTTGTATATGTAACACCTCAGTATATGTCTGATGTGTCACTGGTGTTACCTTCCTTATTCCAGTATATTAGGTCTTATGTGTCACTGGTGATTACAGTTTCCGTATATGGGTAACAGCAGGGGAAATCAGTATATCAGGTCTTAGGTATGTCACTGGTGATTCATTGTGTCACTGGTGTTACTGTGCTGTGTCACTGTTACTGTACTGTTTTTGTATTTTACATAAAATAAATAAAACAGAATATTAATGAGGTAATTAGAAGAATGCTAATTAATTCCTCATAAAGTATTAACAAATTGCCAACACACATGCTAACATCTGTTTTTTTGCAAAAAACTCATAATTTGTCTGTGACTCTGACTACATGTGCTGGATTTTTTTTTAGAAATAATATTTCATAAAAACTTTTAATATTGCTAAAGAAGGTAACACCAGTGACAAAAATGATACATGCGGTCTTGAAATAATTGCACAAAAAAGCTAAACAAATAATAATGTAATTCATATGTATTCATAAAGTCAAAAGGTAATCTAGTAATGTAGTCTAAGTTTAAATGTTAAAAAATAAATACATTTTAAGACATCTTGCCATACCAAAATTGGACGTTTCTGTAGAATGACCCACCTGTCTATGTAGGCTGCAGGCAGCTTCCTAGGCTTTGGAGCAAAGTTCCAGTGTGTGAATGAGCTTATCTTTGAATAACCTGTGTTTGTGTGCGTGTTTTCCCATGTCTTTGACTTTCTTCACTTCACATCCTGGACTACACATACAGAACCACTATTCATTCATTGTCAATGAAGAATACATCTGTTGTCCAAGTGCATTAATGTAGCCAAGCACAAGCCGAAACTAAAGAAACATTATTGATCTGACTCATCTCCAACAATAGAGGATGTTTTGAGAGGAGCCTATTGTCCCTTATGCTGGAATTTATTTATACGTTTTTTTGTATAAACCCTGCAGAGTTTGTGATATCTTTAACTCCACAGTGGATCTATATAATCTTTGTTTTGTCAGTAAGTGCAGGTCTGGGATCTGTAGGAGAAAACCACCAGTCAACACTGGGCGTAGAGCACGCGCCTCTGTCGAGATATGTAAATGTACAAAAGGAAGACTGCAGATAGATGATGTATCAGCCGTCCTCTCTGAACTCTCTCTCTCACAATAAAGCAACCACTTAAGAGCATGAGCATAGAAGATAACACCTAACCAGCTGTGTTTGTGGTGCTAAATGACCAAGGTAAAAGCATTTTATAGATTTAACTCCTAAAACTCATAACTCCCAAAAAGGGGAATGGCAAAGGAACGAAGCCAATAGTTTATATAAAGCCTAAAGTCTATAGTTTTTATTGCATGATTTGATTGTGGTGAGACCCTCTAACTACAGTGACAGAATACATTTACCTTACATGAAGTAAATAAATGTATTTGTAACAAGATTATAAATGAGTTTGCAAACAATCAGTGTAAAATTCATTTTCAATTTCATATTAATCGCCAAACATCATTTACTACAATCATCCTAATCTGCATCAGTCATTGTCAGTCATTGTCAGTCATTATTATCACATTTAATCATTACTGTCTATATCCTCACTGTCATTACTATCATCATCATCATCATCATCATCATCATCAATCAATCACATCACGAGTTTCATGTTTTGGGTGTTTTTTTTTTCTTTTTAAAATCCCTAGGAAAAATTTAAATGGGAAACATGAGACAATTGTGGATGCATAGTTAGATAATCCAGCTATAAACTTAACAGCAGAGTCAGACAATGGTGAGTCAAAAGGCTTGGGATTTTTTGAGTTATATTGTTGAGGCCACTTCTGAAAGTCTGTGGGAGACACATATAAGATGAAAAATCTGAGACCCCTAGTAAAGGTTTGTTCCTCATTTCTCTGTCTAGGAGATGAAAAATGGATATCCCATTTGTGATGTTCTTTTTTTACCCCTCCAAATGGCATACACCCCACAGACTTTGCAAAACTCCAATCCAGTTCTTCTAACTCTCACATATTCTTTGAAATCTTCATGTGAGGAAATATGAGTCATGTGCGGTCTCTCCTTTGAAACAAAGCAATTATTAATTTGAGGATTAGCTCTCATCTCTCCTCTCTGTCTGCCTCTGTTTGCAGGGCTGAATCAGGCCAACAGCACCCGGAGGCCATCACTTTGAAAGCTGCTTCCTGCGGCATGTTGGCCTTGTGTCAGAAATTGGCTTTTTGAAAGGCATCTGACATCCACTGGAGAGTACAGTGCTGTAAAGGGGGAGGCAGGGAGAGAGCGAATAGATCTGGAGCATAACATGGTCATATCCAGCCCAGCATTTTAGGGCATGAATGACCTTTAGAAAGAACATGATCTACTCAATTTCAGCCTGTGATGCTCATTACTGGCCTGCTTGGGCTAATGAACAAGAGCCCTTCTTTAAGGTCCTTGATAAGAAATATAGATGGTTGCCATGCATTTTTTTCACCTTTCACTCGAAAATTCTGTAATCATCTTCTCAACATAATGTCAATCGAAAATAATTTGTAATTTCACTTGGTTTATTAAAATATATGTTAGGTCAGGATTTGATGGATGTCCATTTCTTCATGGCGTTACCTAATGCAATGGGATACAATTCCAAAAACTTCCTGCACAACATGGCTAGTCCCAATCACAACCAATCAAATTCAGTCATATAATGTATATAATACAATGTGTAAGTTGTGTAAGTTCCAATGTGTAAGTTCTTACTCCCAGCTGTGACATTGCAGAAATAGAAACTATTCCAAAAATAGAATCCTGGTGCACATTGTCATCATGACTGGTCAAGACAAAACTAAAAGATAATTGTCCTGCTAAGTCTTCCATAGTCCATCCCATATTAGGCCTGTCTCTCTGTTATGGTCGGTGGTTTGAACGGTGTCTTGTTTACCTTTTTTGTTGCCCCTCCCTTGTTTTTCTTGGCGTCACGTTTACTCTATGAGCGTGTACGCGCACGCTCTCTCTCTTTCTCTTAGGTGGATGCACCTGTTTGCTGTTGAGAGTGATTGACTGAGATGAGTTAAAAGATGCCAACGAGGAGGGAAAAAGGGGAGACGACACCTTCTTGTGGCCAGCCAGCGTCTTTGAGTCTTATTCTGTGTGTTTCGGTTTTGTTTTGTTTTTCCATTTTTTTGTTAGTTGTACGTTCTGTTAAATTGTTACTTGGTTGATAAGTTTGCCGCAATTGTTCATACCTTGAGTGAGTTATACTACTCATTCTTGTTTATGTTACATAATCTCTCTCTTTTTTGAGCCATTTAATGAGAGGTTGTAACACCCTATATCCACTAAGTGGTTATTGGCCTGGAAAAGGCCTGTTCTAATCAATAAAATTGTCAAAAAGGCCAAAAATAGAAAAGGTCATCATGGAAGCCAATTTTTACCTCTAAGTATCAGAGACTCCAAAGCCTTAAATTCAGTTTTATGGTCGTCTTGTGAATAGAGCCAGATCAGAAGTCTCTGACTCAAACTCTGATCGTGGATTTCAGATGAGAGCCCATCTTAAATTGAGCGACACAAAACAGCAAGTGCTTCTAACCTCAACTCCTCAAATAGCCTCTCATATGGCACCCTAATTTTTCAGGGCAAGATTGCTTAAAATGCTGTTACATCTTTGACTACACTTCCATCAAAATCTGAAAGGAATCCAATAATACAGTTGGTCATGGCAGCCTATTTAGATTAAGTGGTATTTAGGTCATTTCCTTAAGACTACATTACTTACATGATGTATGTATATTTTCTTCTAGCAGTTTCACAAATTATACTATAACTGCATATAAACTCAGTTTTAATGACAAATCTTCAATCAATAACCAAATGATAGCTTTTTATATTATTTTGCAATGCAGAAGTAAGCTATTTTCTTCGATTGTGCTAGACTTCCAATTCATTAACCACTATAAAGAATAACACAGTGCAGTTAACAGTACAATTATTCGAGCTACAAACCAGTGTGTTTATAATTACATCAATACAATAATAAATACCATTTTGCAGCATCAGCATAACAAGGCATTTTGTACAGCTAAACAATAACTGTAAGCTGATAACACTAGAAGACCTGCACATTCAATGTACAATTAGCCGCACACGTTCTTACGTTAGAAATAAGGTGGATATCAAGCGACATGTATGCTATTCCAAGCAGAATATGGCAGCTCTGTATGTGACAGACACTTCTGTAATGCCATTGGCAGAGTGATAATGAGGTGGTATGGCGCAGAACGGCTTGAGCTGTGTCCAGTTCATTAGAAGCGGACCATTCTGTGAAATGACTTGCCAAACGCAGACTGACCCCGCTTGTCCAGTAATGAGCCTCTGGTAAGGTCAAGAAGCAGAATGAATTAATATTGATACAGCTCATAGTGGTTGGTGAATTGTGAGAGAGCACTTGAGAAGCCTGACCATCTGGATAAGTCTTTTTTTTTTGGCTGGCGATTTGAATGAATTGATGGAATAATCAACTAAATTTGGGGTTACGCTTGACAGCTGAATACTGATTGGTGTAGGATAAATGGTTATTGACTTGTCATGTAACAGTTGCTTTACATGTTTCTCATAACCTCAGTTGTCAATTTTTAGACACTGTGACAGTAAACATTTCCATCTTTGAGCATCCCAACCAACAGGATAGTGTGTGTTTAGAGTGAGACTTTTAATAAAGTATTTATCATATTCTGTTTAATGATGCCAATGGTGCAGAATTCACAAGCTATGCTTTTAAATTCTAACGGTGACAATATTTTTAAGGGAATAGTAAACCCAAAAATTAAAAATCATTTATTATTTCCTTGAGTAAGTGTTTAATTGGTTTAAATTGTCACAGGTGAAGTGAATAACATTGATCACATCCTCCTAATGGCACCTGTCAAGGGGTGGGATATATTAAGCAGCAATTGAACAGTCAATTCTTGAATTTTATTTGTTGGAGGCAAGTGAACTTTAGACATTTTCAGATGGTAATTATTTATCATGGCACTTAAGCTTTTTTCAACATTTACAGGGGTAAGTCAGTCATTTTATTGCTGTTTGAATCTAGAAGGTCGGTGCTTTTCTCCCACCTCCTTTGTAAAATTACAAAATGTGTTTTTTTGGCAAACACCAAAGTTGTGTTGTAATTAATTGTCATCCAAACCCCTTTCTCTGAGTTTACAATATGGAATCAATTCAAAATTCACTGTTTGAATCTTTTCTGAGCACTGCCGATTACCGTATGGTAATTGCTGAATTTTGCTATAATTTGCATGCATTTTAGGCATAATTACTTTCCAGCATTTAAGTAATAAAAGTATACAATGGCAGAATTTCCTCACCGCTCCACCATGGCGAGTAGAAGCTCTTAACAACAAAAAGAAGAGAATAAAAAAGTAAAACATTTAAAATGGGCCATTATGATGACAGCAACATGAATATACCCAATCATGTGATTGGTGCATTCCCGGGTTGGTAGCATCACGGAATTCACTGCTCCGCCCGTGAATATCTTAGCATCTCAATGCATCAGTTCACAGATGTCCATATCAGAAACAATTACCTTCCACACAGGGATTTTGACAAATAAAAAATTTGACAAGCGCCAAATAGTGATGGCTAGACAACTGGGTTAGAGCATTTCCAAAACTTGTCTTGGGGAGTTGTTCAGGTATGCAGTGGTTAGTACCAACCAACAATGTACAAAGAAGGACAACCGGTAAACTGGTGACATGGTTCCCCAAGGTTGATGCACATGGGGAGTAAGGGCCAGTCTGTCTGTTCAATCACACAGAAGAGCTATTGAGGCTCAGCTTGCTTAAAAACGTAATGCTGGCCATGATAGAAAGGTGTTAGAACACAATTATGATGCTCCCAGTTTGCTAAGAGAATCAGAACTTGACCATGGAGTGATGGAAGAAGGTTGCCTGGTCTAATGAATCACGTTTTATTTTAGATCAGGTAAATATCTGGGTGGTGTATATTGATTACTTGGAGAAGAGATGGCAGCAAGGATGCATTATGGAAAGAAGGCAGGTTGACATAAGCAGTGTTATACTCTGGGAAATGTTCTGTTTGTAAATCTTGGGTCCTGCATTCATATGGATGCTACTATGACACATACCACCTACCTAAAGATTGTTGAAGACCACGTACACCTCTTCATTGCAATGGTGTTTCCTGATGGCAGTGGCTTCTTTCAGCAGGATGATGCACGTGCCACACATTCAAAATGGTTCAGGAAAGGTTTGCATAACAAAGAGCTCAAGCTTTTGCCTTGGCATCCAAATTCCTCAGATCTCAATCCGACTGAATATCTGTGGGATTTGCTGGACCAATAAATCCAATCCATTGAGGCTTCACCTCACCACTTGCGGGTTTTTAAAGGATCTGCTGCTCATGTCTTGGTTCCAGATACTGTACCACAGAACAATGGAAGTTAAAATATCTTACCGTATAATGGCAGTGAATGGTGATCATCTTCAAACTCTAAAAAAATGAATTTGCCGTATCATCAGTGCCAGAATTTATGAATTATGTACTATGGCTATCCCTGACTAAATCGTTTCATTGTTGTCTAATAGTTGTTAATTCACATATTTATATTAATTTAATTACGTTGATATTTACTTGAAAGGGCTTTAATATATAGCCTATTCCATGCTCAAGTGCATGCAAAACGCTTGCTTTAAAACACCAGCAATAGTAATAACTATGAATAGCAAGGATATATTTTAATTATTAATTAATAAACCAGAATTTTCTGGGTCAGTGACAGCTGCAAAGATGAACTGGATGCTGACTCACCATCCCCAGAGTACAGTGGAAGCACCTTCCACTGTACATAGAGAAATGCATCTTTATTATGGATAACATAGATAGACGGAAGAAAGCGTGTCCTGTTGTTTTCTTTATTTTACAAAAGCACAACATTGTTTTGATATTGTACACACACATTCAAATAGACATTTACAGTTTTGAATCAAACAGTTCACCCAAAAATTTAAATATCTTATTAATTAATTACCCTCATGTCATTCCAAATTCGTAATACATTTGCTTATCTTCAGAATATAAATTAAGATTTTTTTTTTTACAAAATCTGAGAGCTTTCAGACCGTGCATAGCAGGGACGTGCACAAACATTTTGAGGGGCAGGGGCTCAAGTGAAAAAAGGGCACTTCTCATATGTTTTTTTTTTTATCAAAACGTAAAATATATTGGGGATGTGCGATTATTGACAAAAAAATATATCAATATTTTCTGGAATTTTATCGATAACGAGAGACAATATTTTGCTGATTGTGTTATTGTGCTGATATCTTAAGGACTACCGTGGACAGCTGACTCCTAAAGTTTTTGATATTCTGCATATTCTGTGGTGATCAGTTCACAGCAGTGATAGAAATTAATATTTTCCAATAAGTTTAAATTGATGGTTTACCTTTCATGGGCATTTTTACCTTTTATAAAGCCCTGCATGAATGTGCATCATATTTTCAGTCAAATTCTTAAATTGAATCAGTCAATTTAGAATAAGTCATTTAAGCTGTTACCAAACAAATTAAATTAATCTTTGCACTGCAGAGAAAACACAGAAGCTGCATTAGAAGTGGCATTTAGATGCATTTACACACTGTTTAATGCAGGACACGAGTGCATTTAACCTGCAGTTACAAATGCATTAATACGGTTTTGATATTTTAAACATAAAACTTTGAATACTGATATTTGAAATTATAAAACAAAAAAAGAAGTTTCTTTAAATGTGAAATTAAAACTGCCAGTAGGTGTCAACAAGTCACTGTTAATAAGCGAGTCATTGCGAAACCAAATCATTTAAACGAATGATTCATTTAGGAACAAAACAGCTGTTGCTCAGAGACGCGCATTGAAATTATATTTGTTGGCGAAATAGTGCAAAAATACTCAATATTGTGTCTAAAACCTAAGTGTGTCAATATTAAATTATTCTTTATTGAACTGCTGTATAAAATCAATATCACATTTGTAATCATGTTGCTTTTTGGTGAAAAAAAAGTCAGTCTTTGCGTGATACTGATTAACTATATGAAATTATATAAACATATACATTTCTGCCCCTATATCTTGAATTATAGATTTCAAATGCATTTTAATAAACTGAATCATGCATTTTAATAAACTGAATCATGCAGTGACACTTGTCTAACCTACTAGACTTCCTATTGCCTGAGCTAAACTTCAGCTAACTTACATGGTAGCGCTCTCATGAGTCATGGATGTTAGCAAGACAAATTAATTATATTTGCCATAGAGGGAGGGAGGGCTTCACTTCTGCAGTCCTCTGCCTGTCTGTGATGTGCATGTGCCGATCAATGTGTGCTACACTGCTGTGCTGCGTGCACCTGCGCTGAGACGCGGAGGGAGAGAAAGGCATTGGAACTCGACAGTCTCATTTTCTGACCCGACCTGATATTTTGATTTTGTATTTGTTTGACAGGGAAAGCTGTGCGCAAACAGAAACACACATGCACACATATATACATATATTAATTTATAAAAAAAAAAAAATCCACAGAAAAAAGGGCACTTTCTCTCGAGGAAAAAAAAAGGGCAGGTGCTCAAGCCCTCTTTTATGTCTATGTGTGCACGTGCCTGATGCATAGACAGCATCACAACCATCACTTTTAAGGTCTAGAAAGGTAGTAAGGACATAGTTTAAATAGTCTGTGTGACATCAGTGGTTCAACAGTAATTTTATAAATCATAATTTTACAACCCCCGGCTCAGCCGAACAGGTAGTTCTACCCTATACCCACACCACTGGTTAAGCTAGAAACTTGCATATCAAAATATGAAAAAACAAGAACAAGCAGCAATGTTGATGTGTCACGAGCGACAGTGTTTACTCTCTTCGAGAAAACAACCTAGGAATAACTTACTTAGTTGTCTCTATGCATCAATTTGAGATTTGAGAAACTATTTCTACTTCTAAATTCCACACGTCACCTTAAATTCACATAAAGTTATTTATTGCTTTCAGCAGTTTCGAATATGTCAAACACAGACTCCTAGCCACCCTACATCCACTAAACATGAAAGAAACCTCCTCTGATTGCAAGTGGCTCTTCACACTGATAGGCCGAGCACAAGACCGCATCCATCGCTGGTCTTTTCAGCTCAGTGCAAATTGAACTAGCATTATCTCATGGGCCAATCTCTTATCTTTCAGCTCTAAGATTTGCATAACAAGCGTAGCGAGGGTGACACATTGCTGAATTTATGTCATGTGACTCTGAGTGCTGTGAACTTCCCATGTGAGCTCCATGTCTCATGTTGAACATGACTGATAAAGAATGAGGTGTGGCAGGCCTGAGTCAAGAACCCTCACGTATGTGGACGTTCTGGACTTATATAATTTACAGCTGTGCCAACATGGCCTGCTCTTGGCAGATCAATTAAGATGAACCGGGGTGATGCAAGATGCATGCATAGGTGAGTGAATATATGTCATGGGTCAATGTGAGCATGTAATCAATCAATTCTAATTCTAAGACTGTTCCAGCTAAAAGGCTCTGACCTGTGTTGAGTATCATGCAAGCTTTTGTACAAACATTCTTCTTTTTTTATTATTCTCAGCATACTCAACTATGGCTGACAGCACTATTATAAAGTCCTGTAGCACAGTGTTTGCATTAAACCAAAGCTTCTAAAAAGAGCTTCTCGTTCTTTTAAAAAATAATAGCAAGGCTGTGTGTAAAAACAAATGTCATTGTCATATTTTAGCTGATGTTGTTTTACTGCTAGGTCGGATAAAACTTTTATATTGTTCTGCTATATTGTTGCTCAACATTCTTATAGCATTCAATTAAACAGTAAAAAAAAAATCCCACAGCAAAAAGAGTGATTTTGTAAATTTGCAATTTACTCCATACAAACGAGTGGGGTAGCTATTGTAACTTACAGTATATTAGTTTTCATCAAAGTTAATTCATGCACAAAAAATAATGCAGTGGCAAATATATGTATAATGCTATTGTGTTACTGTTTTAAATAAGTGATTATCCTGCTTATTACACAGCTACTTGACACATACATTTATAATTAGACGATAAATATTGATTTGAGTTATACTTTATTAGCTCAGCAAACACAAAAATTCCATGGGGAAATTAGTTTCTAGTAAGCTTTGAGCCTCAACAAACTCAGAAATAAAAACAAGACAGACATTTCAGGTATAATGTACACTCACCCGCCTTTCATGAGTACTGGGGCACAGGCCACCAAAAAATGTTTACTCATTTTGATACTCATTTTTGTTGAACATTTTTTTTCCTAAAATAGAAGTTCTAAAGTTGTGATACTTCAAGTAAAGATTATTTTATTAGTATTATTATTATATTTTTTAATGAAAGATCAAATGCAGATAAACAAAGCAGATTTATTTACACCACCTTCTTATCAAGGGTATGAATAATTTTGAGCACAACTGTAAATAATGACAGGGATATGAAACATTGATTTGAGAAGATCCTTTACAGTGTGCAAAACACTTGTTCTTCCAAAACTTCAACAATACCACTATAGGCCTACTACTAATACCAAAGTCCTTTCATTTTATTTATAAGTACAGTCGCTAATTGAGGCACAAGATAGTACCAGCTGTGTTTGAATGAAATGGCCTTCTAAAAGAAAAAAAATCAGCTGACAAAAACTCCATAGAAGTTGTGAAAATTCTATGATCTAGGACCTTTAAACAGTGCATGCCTCTGCAAAGACTTTAAGTATCTTTGACTGCCTCACTTTCCTCTGTGTTAAATTCACTATGGGATCTAACCTGGCTAAGGTCATTATAGGGGAATAACTGACCACAACCAATCATATCAAAATCAATCTGTCCAATCAAAATCCAGCATTTCAGAGAGCCTGCTGAAAACCATCCTTAAATATCTTGCATTTCAAGTCAATAACCACAAGCTGTCATCCTAACAATTCTAAATGTCCCTCCGATGTTTAAACTTTGTTTAATTAGAAATTATATAGCATCTGCGATATGAATAATCGTATGCCATTTATGTCAAATCAACTCTTGTAAAAACTGATTGGAAGAAGCATCTGTCAATTATATTTGGTGTTATGTGATCTCGACCTTGCTATAGATCTGTCAGAGCAATCAGCAACGGTTACTAATATGGCATTTATGCATTTCACTTCCTTTTTCGACCAAATAAGTACTGGCACTGAGATTGCAAGAACACAATGAGTGTCCACTTTGTTGAATGATGCATCGCATGGATGCAATCTCTTCTCTGCCTGGATTTGAACAACGTTGGGTTAAGAGAATGTTTTTCTTATGCTAAGTGGGGGCAGGCAAGCAGGCCGCCAGGCCTACGGCATCGAAATCCGTGGGCTGAAGAGTGGAGACCGGAATAAGAGGGAGGAATGAATCAGCGCACTCGCCACTGAAATGTCAGAGCAACCTTGTTCCTGTTAAACAGTTCCTGTTAAAAAGCATTATTTTCATCCATTATTTCTTTATACCGCTCGTCCCTTCAGGCGTTTTTTGCAGTCTCCTCACAAAGCTGTGGAAAATGCATCAGCTGCTTCTAGAGGATAAAATTAAACTTTGCCCTTGATTAGCCAAATATGTGAATTAAATAAATTTACACCTCATGAGAGGTATTAGTCCTACACATTTGGTTCTTCAGTGAATCGTCTCGCATTGTTTGGCCCCCGCCCAGTCAGGCTGAAGTGTTTATGCCTGATTGTCTGGCCGAGATGAGAGATGGAGTGAGCGTGCGAGAGAGAGATGCAGTGCCGCTCAAGATGAATGATTTGAGGAGAAAGTGGCAGTTTCTTGGCGACTCTAGGTGCCAGGAGAGCTTTGAGGGTCATAACGCATGCCACAGCAGAATGGATTTCATTTCCACTTCTGAACTACCGACCGCATGTCAACTACTTTCAATGACCCTGATCTTCTGAAGCAACCCTGAAAACAACACCATACATAAATTATGACACAATAAAATGTAAACCGAGGTTTCTGGCACATTTTGAAAACATAATGTCCTGCACCTGTGGGAGAGGTCCGTAATTGATGTTTATGTCCACTTACATCATTAGATCTGAATAATAAACTTTTCGCCTTCGCTTATTTACATCAAGTGCTGTGGCATAGTAATTGCATACTTAGCAACACAATTTCCACCATATTGTGAGGACGCCCAGACCAAAGATACACAGATTATCCAATCAGGAAAACCAGCTGCTACTGATTCCCACTTCATTTCGTTCTTTGGAGCAGCAGCTCTCGCCCACTTGACGCCTCGTATTAGAGACTAATGAGACCCTCGGCTAACTGCAAGTTTTCGAAAAAAAAAACATCCTGTTAAACATTATGCAGAAAATTTAAACTCTGAAATACTATCTTTTAGTTTAACCACAGTCTATATTAAAATGATAGTTTAACCAAAAATGGTTGTTCAAAAGCTTAATGATGATTATCTGTGGGACAGAAAAAGAGGAGTGTGGCATAAAGTCCAGGCTGATTTGTTTTTTAAGCAAAAGTGAATGGGAACAGGAGTTCAAACTTAAAAAAAAGACCTAAAAGCATCAAGAATGATGGCTGCTCTACTCATCTTTTTGAAAAATATATATTTTTTATTTCTTTAATTGCTAAGAATGTACACTTGGAGCATACTTTACATATTTAAAAAGTATATATACTGACCACACACACATACATGTGTATACAGGTGCATCTCAATAAATTAGAATGTCGTGGAAAAGTTAATTTATTTCAGTAATTCGACTCAAATTGTAAAACTTGTGTATTAAATAAATTCAATGCACACAGACTGAAGTAGTTTAAGTCTTTGGTTCTTTTAATTGTGATGATTTAGGCTCCCATTTAACAAAAACCCACCAATTCACTCTCAAAGATTCTCTATGGGGTTCAGGTGTGGTGAGTTTGCTGGCCAGTCAAGCACGCCAACACCATGGTCATTTAACCAACTTTTGGTGCTTTTGGCAGTGTGGCCAAATCCTGCTGGAAAATGAAATCAGCATCTTTAAAAAGCTAGTCAGCAGAAGGAAGCATGAATGCTCCAAAATGTCTTGGTAAATGGGTGCAGTGACGTTGGTTTTCAAAAAACACAATGGACCAACACCAGCAGATGACATAGCACCCCAAATAATCACAGACTGTGGAAACTTAACACTGGACTTCAAGCAACTTGGGCTACGAGCTTCTCCACCCTTCCTCCAGACTCTAGGACCTTGGTTTCCAAATGAAATACAAAACTTGCTCTCATCTGAGAAGAGGACTTTGGACCACTGGGCAACAGTACAGTTCTTCTTCTCCTTAGCCCAGGTAAGACGCCTCTGACGACAACTGTAGCCAAATTCCTTGACACGTCTGTGTGTGGTGGCTCTTGATAACTTGACCCCGGCCTCAGTCCATTCCTTGTGAAGTTCACCCAAATTCTTGAATCGATTTTGCTTGACAAATCCTCATAAGGCTGCGGTTCTCTCGGTTGGTTGTGCATCTTTTTCTTCCACACTTTTTCCTTCCCTCAACTTTCTGTTAACATGATTGGATACAGCACTCTGTGAACAGCCAGCTTCTTTGGCAATGAATGTTTGTGGCTTACCCTCCTTGTGAAGGGTGTCAATGATTGTCTTCTGGACAACTGTCAGATCAGCAGTCTTCCCCATGATTGTGTAGCCTAGTGAACCAAACTGAGAGACCATTTTGAAGGCTCAGGAAACCTTTGCAGGTGTTTTGAGTTGATTAGCTGATTGGCATGTCACCATTTTCTAATCAAGATAGTGAATTGGTGGGTTTTTGTTAAAGTGAGCCAAAATCATCACAATTAAAAGAACCAAAGACTTAAACTACTTCAGTCTGTTCATTTAATTTATTTAATACACAAGTTTCACAATTTGAGTTGAATTACTGAAATAAATTAACTTTTCCACGGCATTCTAATTTATTGAGATGCATCTGTATGTGTGTATATATATATGTGTATTACATTTACTTGCAGATTATATAATATTAATGAAATAAAAGACTGCTTACAGAGTATACTTTTATGACTGTCTCTTAACACTTAACCCTCCCCAACCTATAACCAAAGTGTCCCTTTTTTTCACACCCACATAATCTCTTCGAATCCACTCAATTGTTTTTGTGTGTGTTCTGATAGTATAGTGAAAAATATTTTAAAATCAGTTTCGGGTCGTTTTGACCCAAGGGACGGATGAGGGAGTGCACTTTGTAATTATATCTAATTAAAATGTTCACATTAAATTATGTATCAAAAAAGTTGTAATAATCTTTTATGATGCTTTAAATAAGTACACTTACTTTGATGCACTGATTATAATTTCAACTGTAGTTTTTTATTTGAAGTTAATATATTTTAAATCAGTGCTGTCAAATTATTAATTGCGATTTAATCATATCCAAAATATTTTTTGTTTACATATGTGTGTGTGTACTGTGTATATTTATGTATGCATAAAAATACACACGCATGTATATATAAAAAATATATATAATATAAATTGTATAAATACACATTTATACAAGTAAATATATGCTGTATGAGTGTGTCTTTATATGTACATAATACATATACAGAGTAGACACACATATTATGTAAACAAAAACTTTTATTTTGGATGTGATTAATCCCGATTAATCATCTGACCGTGTGATTTTTATTTTTATTCTTTTTAAGCATATTTTAGTTAAAAGCATTATATTTGTACATTCATAGTGCTTAAAACATATTTAAAAGACAATACATTGTGAAATTGTATGCAAGCATGTTTAAGTGGGTCAAAGAAACTTCTCAATTTCAGTTAATTGCATTTAATATATATAACATGTTTTAATTTAATTGTAATTCACATGCCATTAAGTGTCTGAATACACCAGTTCACACTTATATTGTTTTAAAGTGTATTATTTTATAAGTATTAAAAGTATGCTAAAGTCTACTTATTTTCACAACGGTGAGCACAATATCTTCTTTCTTGTATGAAAAATAGCAGCTTTATTATTGAGTCCAGCTTGGTTTTGTTATCTGGTAAGAGGAATATATATCCTGCAGTTGATCATGTGTATGGAATCAGTGCTGACACTCCCAAGAATATTTCAAATCCTTTGACCAGCCGGAGAGTTCCTTATTTTGACAATGAGCCCTGAACAGCCGGCAGTTATGGGAAAATATCATAGAAGTGGAGGACAGATTTATCTATTGGGCTGTGATCATGACAGCTGTATTTTTTTTTTTTTTCTTTTCTTTTATTCTTAGTAAGTTTTCTGTAACTGAAGGCCATCCTGATCGGCTTTTATTCCTCCTCCTTCCACTGCCTACACTCTTGAATCTGTGAATAGAGGGGAGCTCTAAAGAGAGGCAATTTACTTTCACAGTCCAGAGAGATGAATATATAAAGATGGAATGAAAGAGAGTGAGAGCGTGTCCCAAACCCCTCGGGTTCCTCCACAACACCCACTCACCGCATTCAAACATGTGACTGGAGGTGAGGACATGCAAGCACAAAGGAAGAAAAGCGGTAGTAAGAAAACAAATATAAACACATAGAGGGTTTAAAATGGAAAGACCTTGCAAATTCATGCAAATGCAGCACTGTTCCAAATATTTTCACACTTCCTTAGAACCTGAAACATGATATATCCATCAGTTTTCGGTATCAATATATTATTGCAATATTATATATTTTTTTTTTATTTAGTATGGTTATTGGTTGATATTGACTATATTATGCATGCACATTTACTCTCTTTTTAAATTTATTTTTTTAAACTATGTCGTAAAACTGGTAAATTTTATAACAAATCTGGTTATATAATATTTCACATAATTAATATACACTTTTATTTATTACATTATACCACATTTAAATAATTAATTGAATTGGGGTTTAGAAAATATATGTGATCAAATCTGATTATATTAAATAATGTTTATTTTTTATACTGTACATTATAATGTTACAATGCCTACATTTTCTTGTTGCATTTAAAATTACTGATTCTGTTTTTTTTTATATTACTGTTAATTTATATTGTCAAAATAATATAGCAATGTTGTTAACATTTTAAAATAAGGTTTACATTAATTAGTTTACATTAACAAAAAAGAAAAACATCTGAATTATTTATTAATAATACTTAATGCATAATGTTAAATGTATACATTCAATGTTAATGTCTACATAAACTAATGCATTATTAAAACCAAACTTTATATATGTTAATATTATGGACCTAATTAACTTTAAAATGTACTATTTTTTTTTTCGTAGAATGCCATGTCATGCTCAATATGCTAGAAGTCATTGGCCATCAGTGATATCCATATAGTGTTTACATAGGAGAGAGAAAAAAAAAACTAATATGGAAAAGTTCAGTGGAATGCAAAAACATGCTGTGTGAACAGCACCAAAGATTTTACATTTTAGATGTGCATATTTGCTAAACTTGCAGCAGTACAATAAAAAAGGCTTTAATGCTGTGTGATCTAAATGGCCTCAAATATATGAACTAACAGCCCCAAAAATTTATTTTGATTTCTTGGAGTCTTTGATTTAATTATTACTACCAAGCGGTGTGTTTACTCATCAGCTTTACTGTTTTACTTTCTGTAAGCTTGTGCAAATTGATCGACCTGTGCACGGTGGATTGGCCATGGTAAAGATGGTAAACATTCAATGTGTTAAAATGATGAGTCAGGCAAATCTACCGCATGAAGGCCAGCGGAGTTCAGGAGGGAAAAAAAAAAACAAAACAAAACAAACAACTGTGCTAAATGTGCAAACTATCTTAATTTAAACCAATACTTTGGGTACTTTTAATAGACAATATAATGCACATCCCGTAAATATGATCCTGTGGGAGCTCTCCATGTCCCTGTGATACAGCGGATGAGCTTGCAAAACGATCTCAAGAGAAAACATATGACTGCATGAGCAGCAGTGGAATATGGATTAAATCTTAAATGACCATTCCCCGAACTCCGCTGACCCACTTCCTCCAATCCTAACATGAGACACAGTGATTATGAATCATTGTGGAGCCTCTGAAGACCACAAGGGTTGTTAATCTTTGTCCCTGACTGCAAAAATAAATTAATAAAAGAAAAATATTCTTCCGCCTAAAAAAATATTTGTTATTTTATGAAGCAAATTTAGAAAATTAGCTTTTGTCCAATATTGTAATTTGCTGTGTGATAACAAGTGTTGGTTGTAAATCAATTGTGTTTACGGTGTGCTATGGTGGAAGTAATTGAGGATAATATGTCTGTGTGCTGACGCTGCTGAAAAATAGTGCCCGTTCTGCCATATTATAGCATCACGTTTCATAAAATACTTTTATATTAAATTTATATCATGTAAAGTTAAAAAATGGTGACATTACACTTTAAAAAATCAAAACAAAAACGTTGACCTAACTCAAAAAAGAAAATAAGGTAACCTATTGCAACTTTAACTTAATTAACTTAAGTCAACTTAACAACTAGTAAACGTCAACTTAACAACTTAAGTTCATCTAATTAATAAGTCAGTCTGCTGATTGTTAAAGGATCTGTCAGAGCAACCAAATATTTGTTTTTGTATTTCCCTGACCAAAAAGTAGTGTACTTCAAGTTTATTTTATTAAGTATACTTAAGTAAACTTCAAGTATATTTTAAGTATACTTTATAAGTGTACAAATATCACTGTACTAGTAGTATACTTATAAGTGTACTGTTTCAATACTCATCGGGACTACATTTGGCCCACTTTCTAGTACATAAAGTATACTTTTAATTATACTTTAAGTAAAACAGTTGTAAATTGAGTACACAAGTAGTTTACATCAACATTTTTAAGCTTGGACTACAATTAAACTAAACATGAACTTATAGGTATACTGACAGTTTATTCATTAAATACTTGTAGTAGCAGTTTTAGCACACTTTGAAGTATAGTCTCAGTAAACTACTAGCTTATTAGTTTTATACTACTAAGTATAAAATATATATATTTTTTTGTAAAGTAAAAGTGAACTTTACATCATACTTTAATAGCTCATACTCTTTGTTACGAAACTGCCTGAAAAAGGATGTGTGTCTATATCGTCCTAATGCATGGCGAGAACGAGAGTTTGAGTAGCTAAAGACTCTTCAAGGACCACAGCTGGATAATTGCATAAATTAGTTGACTCTCGGGGTCAGAAAACCTTTAAAAAATAGTCAAACAGCACCTACATATTCACATGTTATTTGGGAGGGCTTCAAGAAAAAATATCCTAGCATCAAAAACAAAGTCCAGCATATTCAGTTATCAGACACGACTGGAACTTCAAATGGGACTGGCTTCTACGGTCAGATGAAACAAAACAATAGCTTTTTAACAGCATACACTCAAGATGGTTTTGGTGAACACCAAAAAGTTAAAAAGTACCCCATGTGTACAATTAAATATACTGCTGTATTTTTGATGTTGTGGGCCTATATTTCTGCTGGAGGTCCTGGACATCTTAAATGCTAGATATCCTAGATCTTGTGATTTAGACACATGGCATCACTGATTCGATCACATACCAACAGATAAAAAATTGTTACTGACTCTATTAGAAATCTTATAATGGGCCATGTTTGGATCTTTCAACAGTACAATAATCCCCCCAAAAAAGGGTCACCGAGCACACAACCAAGCTTCTGCTATGGCCATTTAAATCCTCTGACCTGTACCTTATTGAAATGAGTGGGGTGACCTGAAGAGAAGAAGCACCAACATGGAGCTGGGAATCTAAATGGTCTGGAGTGATTCTGGATGAAGGAATGGTCTCTGATCTGGTCAAGTGTTCTCTAACCTCATCAGGCATTATAGAAGACATTTTAGAGTTAAACTGGCAAATGGAGGTTTCAAAAAGTATTGAAAAAAAGGATGCCGTTAATTGTGGCCAGTGTGTATTAGAGAAACACATTGATTTCACAATGACATTTACTCCCATTTTAAATTCTTATTTTCAAATGAAAGGTTAGATTTTTGTGCATTGTTTTGTTTTTTTTTTATAAAATATCAAAAGGATTAACAAAGCAGATTCATTTTCACAGCATTCTTTGATCATATTTACCAAGGGTGCAGATATTTGTGGCCATTACAATACCTCAGCACACCATTCTCAACCACGGTGAGGATCAACGCATTTTAAATCAGTACAAATATGAACTCTGATCCACATGACAGCTAACTGGCAGTGACAACAGCAGCAGCAGCATAAATTAGCCAGTAAAATGTAAAACAATTATAATATTTTAATACTAATTAACATACAAATTATTTCAAGATACAATGCATGCAACTTTGTTCAGTGTAAATATTGTTCAGTGTAAAATAGTTTGTTCATATGACCGAATTTGACAAGTTGGGAGAACGTTTGGATATGTTGTGAACAAATATTGAGTATCTAAGTAAGGCATACTAAACGTTTGCTAGCGACATGTTTAGAGTATTTTTGTTCAGTTCAAACAAAACAATGTACTGATTTCTCCTACTAAAAATTATTTGTTAAGGCTACTTTTTTTTACATTGGTTAGTAGAACTTTTCGAAAGTTGGATTTTTATATTGTTTAAACCCCTATTCATGTTATCACATCATTGTTGTCCATTTGTATTAATGCATTAATTTATCACATTAAATAGCTTCAGTGTTGTATTGTATTATGTTATATCATATTTCAGAATAAATAAAATATAGTATCATGCATAAATATATTTAATAGGGGTTTAGAAAATATTTAAACAAATCACTTTTATTGTCACATCACCACAGCACATGTGTCTTGGTGAGTGAAATTCTTGAGAGCGTGCTCCAGACAGTGCAGAAACAATTTACATATAGACAGTACATACTTACAGACTTATCGAGAAGACAATGTGCAGAATACACATACATATACTCAGTACACACAGTGTACTTTTTAAGACATACTTAGTTATCAATACACGTTATGCACCGTATGTACACATTTTACATTATGTACACACACATATATATATATATATATATATATATACATACACACAATATGTGAAGGTGCAGCAGATTATACATAGGCCCGATACGCAATGTCATGGATGTGCATTGGATGGTATCCAGTGGTAGCAGATAGATTGTTGTGTTAGTGCAGTGTGTGCGTGTAGTCCAGTTGAACTGTGTTAAAGTGTAAAATATAGTAAAGTGGGAGTGTGCTGTAGGGTGTATTCGTTTTTGCTGTTCATTAGCCTGAGAGCCTGAGGGAAAAAGCTATCTCTCAGTCAGCTAGTGCGGGATCGGATACCGCGGAGACGTCTTCCTAAGGGCAGCAGAGAGAGCAGACTGTGGGATGGGTGGCTGGAGTCCTTGATGATCCTCCGGGCTTTCCTTATACACCGCCTGGTGTAGAGGTCCTGGAGGGAGGGAAGCTCACCTCCAACAATGTGGCAGGCAGTTCGCACGACCCTTTGCAGAGCTTTGCGGTTGCGAGAGGTGCGGTTTCCAAACCAGGCGGTGATGCAGCCGGTCAGGATGCTCTCCACAGTGCAGGTGTAGAAGGATCTGAGGATGCTGGGGCTCATTCCAAACTTCCTCAGCGGTCTCAGGAAGAAGAGGCGCTGATGTGCCTTCTCCAGCACTGCATCTGTGTGAGCAGACCATGTGAGATCCGTGGTGATGTGAACGCCGAGGAACTTAAAGCTGTTTACCCACTCCACAGGTGTCTTGTCGATGATGATGGGTGTGTGTTCTCTGCTCTGTCTCCTGAAATCCACCACCAGCTCTTTGGTCTTGTCGATATTGAGGGAGAGGTGGTTCTCCTGACACCATTTAGCCAGGGTACTCACCTCCTCTCTGTAGGTCGTCTCATCGTTGTCAGTGATCAGGCCTATCATCATTGTGTCATCAGCAAATTTGGCGATGACGTTGGAGCTGTGTGTGGCTGTACAGTCATGTGTGTACAGGAGTGGGCTGAGAACGCAACCCTGAGGAGCACCAGTGTTGAGGACCAGGGGAGATGAGGTATTGTTGCCCAATCTGACCATCTGACTTCTGCCTGTCAGGGAGTCCAGGATCCAGCTGCACAGAGATCTGTACAGTCCCAGAGTCTGGAGCTTCGTAACCAGTGTGGCAGGCTCTACGGTGTTAAATGCTGAACTATAGTCCACAAACAGCATTCTCACATAGGTGTCCTTATTTTCCAGATGAGAGAGAGCAGTGTGCAGGGTGAAGGCAGTAGCATCGTCTGTGGAACGGTTACTGCGGTATGCTAATTGTAGCGGATCCAGTGAAGCAGGCAGCACATAGCAGATGTATTCTCTGATGAGTTTCTCAAAACACTTGCTGAAGATGGGTGTCAGAGCAATGAGCCTCCAGTCATTCAAGCAAATTATTTTATTTTTCTTCGGTATGGGCACAATGGTGGATTTTTTGAAGCATGAGGGAACCACAGACAGAGAGAGATAAAGATTGAAAATGTCTGTTAAAAACCCCGGCTAGTTGGAATGTGCATGCTCTGAGCACACGGCCTGGGATGCCATCCGGACCCACAGCCGTGCTGATATTTACCCGTTTGAAGGATCGGGTTACATCCGCGACAGAAATGGAGAGTGGACTCACCTCTTCTGCAGCAGCCGTGGGAGCACTCTCTGTATGGGCGGTGTTGTCAGCCTCGAAACGAGCATAAAAAGTATTAAGCTCGTCTGGTAGAGAGATGTACAATGTTCACAGTATCTGGTTTATTCCCTTTAAAACCTGAGATGTTGTTGATGCCCTGCCACATACTTCTTGCGTTGTTGGTGTTGAATTGTTCTTCAAATTTGTTTTATATTGTCGTTTGGTGGCTTTGATGGATTTCCTGAGATCGTAACTGGCTTGTTTTCGATCATCAGTGTTTCCGGATTTAAAGGCAGATGTCCACGATGACAAGGCTGCTCGAACATCGCTGTTAATCCATGGTTTTTGGTTGGGGTAGATGCAGATTGTTTTTGTCGGTACTATGTACTCTATACACTTCCTGATGAAACTCATTACAGTATCTGAATACGCCTCTATGTCGTCATCAGACGCTGCCCGGAACATGTCCCAGTCCACATGATCAAAACAGTCCTTTAGTATAGCATCCGATTGGTCCGACCAGCATTGAATTGTCCTGAGGACGGGTGCTTCTCATTTCAGTTTCTGCCTATAAGCAGACTGGAGCAGAACGGAAGAGTGATACGATTTGCCGAAAGGGGGAGGGGGGAGGGATTTGTAGGTGTCCCGGAAGGGAGAGTAGCAGTGGTCCAGTACACGATCACCACGCATGTTGATGGTGATGTGTTGGAAGTATTTTGAAGCTATTGTTCTGAAGTTGGCTTTGTTAAAGTAACAACAAACGCCGCCTCTGGGTGCGCGGTTTCCTGCTCACTTATATTCCCATAAAGTTCCTTAAGTGCCTGGTCTGTGTTGGCTAGAGGGGGAATGTAAACAGCTGTGATTATGATCACAGTAAATTCAGTAGCCAGAATGGTCGGCACAGAAGCATATGAAATTCCAGATCAGGGCAGCAGAAGGATTTAATAGAGTGTAAGTTCCTTTCATCACACCACGAGATGTTGATATGGAAAAAGACACCCCCACCTCTGCTTTTCCCTGTGAGCTCTTTCGTTCTGTCTGAGCGATGCACGGAGAACCCTGTGAGCTCGATAGCTGAGTCTGGAACCATTGCAGACATCCAGGTTTCTGTGAGGCAAATAACGCAGCAGTCCCTTGTTTCTCGTTGGTATGAGATGCGCGCCCGCAGTTCACAGAGTTTGTTGTCCAGTGACTGAACCTTAGCCAGCAAAATGGTTTGGAGAGGAGGTCGAAAGGCACGCCATCTCAGTCAGACGAGGACGCCAGCTCTCTATTTTGTTTATCAAATAATATTATTCAAAAAATTATATTTTATATCAATTATAGTAGTATTTAATATTATTTATTACTGGAAACCATATTTGTGTTCTTGATAGTGATTTTAGTTACATTACTCCACCATTAGATGATGACAAGGCACTGCTTTTATGAGTGAGTCAGCGGCAAATACCTTTATATTGAAAGAGAAACAGGGTTGTAAACAAAGTTATTTTTACTTTTAACAACACCTTGTAAGACACGGCTAACAAATGCACTGAGCAGTGGTGTCATTGGAAATCACCCTTACCAGATGAAAGGATAGTACGATAAAGATATTGCTTTCCTCAGCGGACATTCAAACTAATGATTTATTGTGAATATGAGATTAATAATGAATGATGTATCAGATGCAGGTAATCACACTCGCTCAGTCCATCTCTCTCTTATTATACTCTACTCCACATAACACATAATACAGTGAGCTTTTAAAAAAGTAGGTAATAAAAAAAAATGAATGAAGCAACTAATTTTCCCATTGTTACCAGATCTAAAGTGATGTTGTGTGTATATGTGGTCAACTCTGATAATTTTAATTATAGAATTTAGACTCATTAATATATTATCCCATTTGTTTCTTCTGTGAAATAAGTTCCAGGTGAACACATGACTGGACAATACTTAACACCTGTGTGAGGGCTGGCAGGTGTCACTGATGGTTTTCAGCATGCACTCAATAGCACACTGATGTGTTTTGATGTGTCTTTCTGCCTCTGTCCACGGAGCAGCGAGGATCTAGGACATTAGCCTCCAAGACTGCATGGAAAATTCCTATAATAGAAACAGTCTGTCTCTTTTCCTCTTCCTCATACACATACACATACACACAGACACACTCACTCACTCGCTCACTCACACATGCTCTATTGGCTCCCTGGAGCTCACACTGCATTTCTTATCTATTATATTTTCTCTCTCTCACAGTTCTCTTCACAACATTTGTTGTACATTTTTTACATCCACTTACACACATGAGCAGAAAAAAGACAGGTTTTGTACTATTTTATAACAAACGCATTGAGTGGGACGAGTGCTAGCTGGAAAAGGTATACAATAAGTCTTATAATTTACAAGCAGATAGTAAATTGATACTGCAGGAGGGTTGAGTCTCTTTATTAAAGCTTCACAAACGGAAATCTCATACCGCTGTGTGGTTGTTGTATTGAAGCAAATCTGACAGAAGTACTTCTGGGAGCACATCGCCAACTCCCTCCTGATGTATAAATATATATAGCAAATGACACACTCAGAACGGTGACAGGTGGTTTCCCCCTTTCCACTGTCTTATGCACTAAAACACACACACTCTTGAAAAGTGTCTGTGTAAGAGTGAAGAGCGTGAAATTAGGCTACAGTCCTTCCAGCTACATGCCCTTGTTTCAAGGTGCCGGGATTTTATTTCTCAATTATTTATTTATACCCGCCACTAGAGATTGGTGGTATGAACACCTTATTTTGTAATACGGCTTATTTTTGCAATACTATTTATGCTAGGAAATGACCGAGACATATATTGTAATGTTTTCTGTAAAACCATGCAGTGATGTTTTTTTTTTTTTTTTGGAAATTATTGGAACCAGTGTATTAAATTTACAATGGTAGGTATTTTATTCCATTTCATTACTTTATTTTGTTTTGTTTTATTTATTTTTGGAATTGTTGAATCCAGTGGATTATATACTTTACAATGACAGGGATTTTATTTTTATGAACAATTTCATTTAATTTAATATTTTACAACTATTAAGTATTTTATTTGTTTTCTTTTCTTTTTGAAACTTGTTGGATCCAGTGAATTATATACTTTACAAATGAATATATTTATATATTTGTATTATTAATTTTAATTCAATTTAATTTTGTGAAATATGTTACAAATGACATATTTTATTTTTGGAACTTGGAACTTACAGTGGCAGTGATTCCATCTATTTTTGTATTTCATAATTTAATTTAATTTATGTTTTATAACTGTGCACATGTGCATGTCTGGTAAATTTGTCCGTTCGTGTGCCAGAAATTTGCTGCACTAATATGTGGTCCACTAGATGGCAAAACTCAAAGTTGGGCCATTGCTTTCAACAACTAGTTGAAGAAGGAGAGAGACTGAAAGGCAGGAGGTTTTTTTTTTTTTTTTTTTTTTTTTACATTTGCATACAGAAAAAAAATATGAAAAAACTTAATCGAGCATAGAGTGCCAGGGGTTCAGGAATGGCCAAGCATTACATGACACTTGAATTCAGAAATGGAAAGAGAGAGAGAGAGAGAGAGAGAGAGAGAGAGAAAGCTCCTCTCAATAATAAAAAAATAAAACCTTTATACAAAAACACCAAAAAGTGAGCATACATTCAAAGTTGTAATGTCATTTTTGTTACAGGAGGAAGATAAATATGTAATATAAATCTTAATATCTTCTTGAAAGTGAAAAAAAATGGGGAGAACTTTCATGGTTCTACATTTGTGAATAAAATATTTAGCAAGCAAAATAATTAGGTTTCAGAGAATACAAACATTTATATATCGCTTTTCAAAACTGAAAGACCCAAACAAAATATCCCTAAAATAAAACTCAAAGTCTTCATACACATAGTCTACAATGAACTGATAAATGTCTTGCCACAGTTTTCTTGTATGATCACAATGCCAAAAAAGATGCAATATAGACTCACGGTTGTGAATCTCAGAAGGTGTACAATTCACATCTATACTTAATTTAAACTTTGAAACAATTAATGTTTTAACAGGATACTACTGATGAATAATCTTAATTGAGATCTCTTTGACCTTATTTATGAATATATTTTTGTTAGGAAGAGTCCAAACCTTTTCCCACACAATATTATCCACTAAGCTATTCCATTTTGTAACAACATGAGAAGTAGATACAGAATCATTAAGAAAAAGATAACATAATTTACTCTGTTATTTTTTTAAATGCAGATTTAAAACATATTCTACCTACATATTTTGTCAGTTGGGTCTGGAAGAGGAGTTTCAGAATTTGTCAAAAAATGATTAAATAACATAATGACACATTTAGGGATAGTGCCAAATACAATAGCAAACTGTTTGGAGTAACATGAATATTATAGAAATAAATTAATTCTTGACATGTAAATAAGTAACCATCTTGATTAAATAATTGACTAACCCGATTGATCCCATTCTTAAACCAATTTTCAAAAAATAAAGACTTGTATTTAAAACAAATATTCTTGTTATCCCAGATAAAGTAATTGGATGGAGAAAAATGGTGTTTGACCAAGCTAACAGTGCTTGTTTGTGGAAATTAGAGAGAGTAAAAGGGATTATTTCAATACTAAAGCCACATAACAACAGAAACAACATAACAACAGAAAATTCAAACCAACTAATTGAGAGAAAATATATTCCGGTATAATATTCCAGACACTGGATGGATTTTTCAAGTAATTTCTCAATCAGTTGATTTTAAAAGTATTATTCAAGGTTGCAAAATCAACAAAGTTAAGGCCGCCATTACTGACACTGTTGGACAGAACAGTTTTTTCGACATAATGTGTCTTATTTTTCCATACAAAATTACATAGCAGTTGATCAATTTTTTTACACATTACTCTATCAAGGTCTAAGGAGACTGCATATGTCAGATGAGAGATGCCTTCTGCCTTGGAGAGAATAATCCTTCCTTTTAACGATAAATCTCTCTGAAGCCACTGATTAAATATTATTTTGGTTTTCTCTATGATAGGCATAACATTTAAATCACATCTAAGTTTTGGAAATTACAATTCCAAGGTAAGTTATAGTCTATTTTACTTGGCTATTACATATACTGGAAACAGAACTGAACGGCACCACATTGAATATTGCAGGGATGTTGTATTTTTGTAGGCCAACACGAAAGTCAGCATCATCCCATGATTTCCTTGACAAACAAAAATAATTTTATTTTTGACTGTTGCAGATTCCCACCTTTGACAATGACAATCTTCAAATTATATTAAGCTAAAGTAGAGGCAGAAGTGCTATAATGTCCATGTTTTAGGGGCAATTCCTGCTGCAGTCTAGTAAATATTGAAGTATTGGGATTTGCGATTTAAAAAAAAATTGAATTATATTATTAAGTTGTAACATTTCTACTGTCACACAGTATATAACACCACCCAGACCTACTTACTATTGTGTAAAATCCTACACTAGTTTCCCTCCAGTGAGGTTTTTAATTTGCATACGACCCATTCTTCCTTTTCAACCTATTAACTGGGTTTATTATATAACCCTTGTTGCCATTTTTGCAGATGGTTGCATCTTGAAATGAAGGCCAATTATGGCTTTGAGCTTTACATGCACACCTGTACTATGGATTGAGGAGGAGGGAAATGAAAGGCCAGAGTGAAAATACACCGTGAATGAATTGCATTATGCTTGACGACTTGTGTGCATTCATCTATCTATGACAGTGTAAAGACATTACAGTCTTCCTAACAATGCTCTATGGTAGTAATCCAGGCCCACAGATTTTGAAAGCAGGCTACAATGGAACTCAAGACCCCAATTTAGAGCTCTTTTACTGACAGGCTGTGACTCACTGAGATGTTCTTGTCCTTTTCTTCTTCTGGCAGTTTTCACTCCTTTCTTAAGAATACACCAATGAAGCAGCCTGGGCAAATACGACAGAACTGATCATGTGCCCATCTGTGAGGAAGATGGAAGTGAAAGGAAGCAAAGGATGCGGCACCTAAAACAAACTGCTAGCATATAATGCAGAGAAAAGAAGGATACAAAATGAGGAGGAGGACTAAATCCATTTCGAAATAAAAAAAAAACATTCGCTTTCACAAGCCAACCCTATTCTAAACCTTCCATTTTCTGTTCAAGGATTTGTTCTACTCCTTCCTTCGGGATTGGTAGATACTTTAAAGGCGCTCGGTATACAGTATGTTTTACGGTCCAAATAACAGAGTATCTCTGTCCAATGATGGTTGAGATTAAGGTGTGAAAAAAGTGCCTGGCTTAGCAAGAATTGCAACTTGCTGACGCCTCATGGGAGATCTATTAGGCACACTTTGCATGTGAAGCTAAGGAGCTTCCAGGAGCGTCACAGTCCCAGAATAATAGGTAAATAAATCGAGACATAAAATATGTGGGGAAGGCAGGATGCCGACACAGGCAGTCATGATGGGAGCACAGATAAGCTGTTGAATGTGGCGATCACTGGAGATGAGGTTATAAACTAGACAAAGACACTGTGGCTTAGGAACGGGGCCACAGTTAGGTATGAAGTGCTGTAAAGAGCTCTTGATATATAATGAAGCCATTCTTAGGACAAGAAGGATTGCAGAAACACGTCCTAATCACTCGTTCGGCTGTTTGTCATCTCCATATGTGGAACGCAATAATCTTTCCACATCTGAGCCAGTCTTTTTATGTTCCTTCAAGGATCTTAGGCGCATGCTTTTGGAGGTCACCTTTCCTGATTAGTATAGTGACTTACCCGTTATCCTACTCTATATGACAAGGACAATTTGGCTCAAGGGTCAATGGCATGAAGCTATAGTTTTGTCTGATTAAAAAAAAAAAAAAAAAAAAAAAAAAAAAACCTTGCATGAATTAGTCATCTTCATGTCATTCCAAACCTTTGAAGGGTTAGTTCACCCACAAATAAAAATTATGTCATGAATTACTCTACCCTCATGTCGTTCCAAATCCGTATGACCTCCGTTCATCTTCGGAACACAAATTCAGATATTTTTGATGCATCCCGTGAGCTCTCTGACCCTCCCATAGACAGCAAGTGTCATTACACTATCAAGGCCCAGAAACGTAGCAAGGAGATCGGTAAAATAATCCATGGACCTCAGGGGTTCAACCGTAATTTTACGAAGCTATGAGAATATTTTTTGTGCATAAAAGTAAAAAAAAAGAAAAAAAAATAATTTATTCAGCAATTTGTCTCCTCCGCATCACCCCGGCGCCATTTTAAAGAGTGTCCACTGAACGTAAACAACATATGCTGTTTTGTGTCAGCTGCATCATGCGGATATGTTATTTTCATTCAGATCAAGGTGCAGCAATGTAGAAAATATATCCACGTGGCACAGCTGATGCAGGAGCCATATTTAAATTGGTACACCATTATTACAAGTATGACACTATACCAATGCAATAAACATTAATTTAACAGCATAAGATATACAAAATGCTAAAGGGCTCATATGATGTTGCTAAAAATAACATTATTTTGTGTATTTGTTGTAATGCAATGTTTACGTGGTTTGAGGTTCAGAAAACACATTATTTTCCACATACTGTACATAAGTGTTGCTCCTCTATGCTCCACCTTTCTGAAACGCGCCGATTTTTACAAAGTTCATCGTTCTGAGAAGTGATGTGTGCTCCGATTGGCCAGCTATCCAGTGCGTTGTGATTCGCCGGATTCCTCAAGTGTGTGACGGAAAGATATGCCCCTTACCATGTTTTGATGCTGAGTCCCGGTGCAACTAAATCAATAAAACCTGCTTTAAACGAAGCATTTGTTGCATTCAGTGAGGACATAATGACTGATTATAATGACTCATATGGTCTTTTTATGTGTTGCGCCGCACTGCGTAAACATAACACAATGTCTGCATTTGTGATCGTAGAAATGCCAAACAAGCACTCTACACTGCTCAGTCAGTTGCAAATCCTTTACATATCGAAACCTACTTACAGGCTATGAGTCCGAAGCACCAGACTGTCCTTGCGACATTGAAATTGCCCCACTTTATAGTGTTCACAGCCATTCATAGTGTTCACATTGTAGGCTATTCTCTCCTAGGTTCAGGAAACAGTCCTTCCTAAAATGTGTTGCCCACTCTTAAATATTTGCATTGTACTGTTCTGGAGCAGTGTTGTCAATATAACTTAACCACTGATTTCTAGTTGTGTACTTCATTTGGAAGGCCAAACAAAGTACTTGCACTTTCACAATGAAAGACAGAGCATCTCCAGGACATGGTGGTGGCAACAACAATACTACAGCGAGAATAAAAGTTACACCTTCTTTCATCGTTTATACGCATGGGCGGTGTTATGCAAATCTTCCAACAACGTGACATATACATGTGGGAGCGTGTTTGAATGAGCCGTTTTAGGAAGGCATGGCAGAGTCTTAACTTTTATAAAGAATATCTCTTTGGGTTTGAGACTTTAATCTTTGCAACTTTACAGATCTTATATACGCACAAACAGCTTGTAAGACAAAGACAAAGAAAACAAAACGTCTCGTTACATAGGTAACCCTCGTTCCCGAAGGAGGGAACGGAGACGTACGTCGGACTGACCGACGAATAGGAATCTCGCTAGAGAGGCCAATCTACTTCGAGTGTAACTAAACCGAGCCAATGCACATTGGCATCAATCATATGCAGCAGCTGCTCACCTCGCAGCGCGGGTATAAATGAGCAGCAGGTGCATTGCATCTTCAGGGTTTCGCTGAGGAGCCGAACAAATAAGACGGCAGCAACAGCGGGGTCCAGCGACTGTGCGACGGAACGTACGTCTCCGTTCCCTCCTTCAGGGAACGAGGGTTACCTATGTAACCGAGACGTTCCCATTCAGTCGGTCACGTTCGACGTACGTCGGACTGACCGACGAATAGGAATCCCTACCAAAGCGCCACAGGAGCTGCCCCCTTCCAGTGCTCTGTAGTAAGCCTCCTGACCCCCTTGCTTAAAGACGGTGGGACAGGGCCAACACAGAGAGTGTCGATCACTGCTGTTCCCCAAAACCCATTCGGTGAGACTATTGGATAACACTGGGAAAGCGTACCCTTTCACTGGAAAGGAACGCTGCGGAAGCCACATCCTTCCCCGCAGGAGTTATGTGGATAAGTACATATAGACTAGCCCTGTAGGGCTGTACTACATATGGAAACACTGGGGTGACTCCAACCTGACAAGAGGTGGGTTCTCCCAGAGGGAAAGACACAGGTTTGTTTAGGAGCAACCCGTGGAACAACACATATGGGATCCCCGTAGGGTCACACATATGGGACCCAGCTAAAATCTTTCGGTTCTCAAGGATACACGGAGTAAAGGCTGGCGCGGGCGCTCCGCCACGTCTGGCTGCCGAAGGGTGATTGGAGGACTCAACAGGGTCTGCCTATAGGGGACTCTCTGGAGCAATAAGCGCATGTAACGCAGCAAGCCGACACTAAGCCGGTACCTCTCCGTGCCTCTGACCTGAGGTGAGAACACGGGAGGAGACCGACCGACTCGACACGAAGGCTATAGAATCTAGCGAAACGTGTTAGGTGTCGCCCAGCCCGCAGCTCTACAAATATCTCTCAGCGAGGCGCCCGAGCCAGCGCCCGGAGGATTCCACGCCTCTCGTAGAGTGGGCACGCAACCTGAGCGGGCAGGGCATGCCTTGTGCTTGGTAAGCCAAGGCAATGGCATCCACTATCCAGTGGGCCATCCTCTGCTTGGAGACAGCCTTTCCCTTCTGCTGGCCTCTGTAACAGACAAAGAGCTGGTCTGAGGTCCTGAGGCTTTGAGTTCTGTCTATTACAGTCGCAAGGCGCGAACTGGACAGAGCGAAGCCAAGGCTGGGTCTGCCTCCTCCAGGGGCAGCGCTTGCAGGCTCACTACCTGGTCCCTGAAGGGAGTGGTAGGAACTTGGGCACATAGCCACCAGTACCCCCTGGCCGTCTCAGTACCACCGTCACCCGAACTCTAGGCACGATTTGTCAACCGAAAACGCCTGCAGGTCCCCTACCCTCTTGATGGAGGCCAATGCAACCAGCAACAAGGTCTTCATAGACAGAATCCTTAGTCTGCTGACTGCAAAGGCCAAAGGGAGCAATCTGGAGTGCTCGAAGCACCAGAGCAAGGTCCCAAGAGGGTAAGGAGGGGGGTCGATGAGGATTTAACCGTCTCGCCCCCCTAAGGAACCTGACGACCAGTTCGTGCTTACCAACGACTTTACCATCATGTGGTCGTGGCATGCGGATATAGCGGCAGCATGAACCTTGAGGGTGGAGGGAGACAGCCTACGCTCCAACCCCTGCTGCAAGAAGGCCAGCACGATACCGATCGAACATCTTTGGGGGTCTTCTCGGCGAGAAGAGCACCACTTGACGAACAGGTTCCACTTCAAGGCGTAAGCACGTCTCGTAGACGGTGCACGTGCCGAAGCAATGGTGTTAAGTACCTCAGGGGGTAAGTCACCTAGTACCTCCACGTCCCGTCCAGGGACCAGACATGGAGTCTCCAGAGGTCTGGACGCGGGTGCCAAAGGGTGCCCGTCTCTGAGAAAGAAGGTCCTTTCTCAGAGGAACTTGCCAGGGAGGGGCTGTCACGAGGAGCATGAGTTCCGGGAACCAGGTCCGGTTGGGCCAATAGGGCGCAACTAGCAAGACCCGCTCCTCGTCCTCCCTGACTTTGCACAAGGTCTGTGCAAGTAGGCTCACTGGGGGAAACGCATACTTGCGAAGGCCCCGGGGCCAGCTGTGCGCCAGTGCATCTGTACCGAGTGTTCCCCCGGACAGGGAGTAGAACAACTGGCAGTGGGAGGTTTCTGGCGAAGCAAACAGGTCTACCTGAGCTTCGCCGAACTCTCCCCAGATCAGCTGGACCACCTGGGGGTGGAGTCGCCACTCTCCTGGCAGCGCAGCTCGTGAGAGCTCGTCGGCCACATGGTTGAGCACATCAGGGACATGAATGGCGCGAAGCGACCTCAGATGCTTCTGACTCCAAAGGAGGAGATGGCGGGCGAGTTGCGACATGCGATGGGAGCGCAGACCTCCTTGATGGTTGATGTACGCAACGTTCACAGTATTGTCCGTACGGACCAGCACATGCTTGCCCCGTAACGGCCACTTCAGGCGGCCCAGGGCAAGGCATACTGCTAGCAACTCGAGGCAGTTGATGTGCCAATGCCGTTGGGGGCCCGTCCACACCCCTGACACTGCCAGCCCGTTGTACGTGGCACCCCAGCCGGTGGCAGAGGCATCCGTGAAGACTACAGCATGCTGGGACACCTGCTCTAGGGTCACTCCTGCCCGAAGAAACAAGGGGTCTGACCACGGGCTGAAGGTTTGGCGGCATTCCGGAGTGATTGCCACTCGGTACGTGCCGTGTTGCCACGCCCATCTCGGGACTCGGCCGTGAAGCCAGTGCTGAAGCGGTCTCATATGAAGCAACCCGAGCGGGGTTACTGCTGCTGTGGCCGCCATATGCCCCAGGAGCCTCTGAAAAAGTTTCAGTGGGACCGCTGTCCTGCCCCTGAATGTATTCAGGCAGTTCAACACCGACTGATCACGTTCCTCTGTGAGGCGTGCTGACTGTTCGACCGAATCCAACTCCATACCGAGAAAAGAGATCCTCTGCCCTGGGGCGAGTTTGCTCTTTTCCCAGTTGACCTGAAGGCCCAACTGGCTGAGGTGCCTGAGCACCAAATCCCTGTGTTCGCATAACTGCTCCCGAGACTGAGCGAGAATGAGCCCGTCGTCGAGATAGTTGAGGGTGCGAACGCCCTGTTCTCTCATGGGAACAAGGGCTCCCTCCACGACCTTCGTGAAGACGCGGGGAGACAGGGCCAGCCCGAAGGGCAGGACCTTGTACTGATATGCTCGACCCTCGAACGCAAAGCGCAGAAACGGCCTGTGTCGAGGAAGAATCGAGACATGAAAGTACGCGTCCTTCAGGTCGATCGCTGCAAACCAATCTCGGGGACGGATGCACTTGAAAATGCGTTTCTGCGTGAGCATCTTGAACGGTAGCTTGTGAAGGCTCCGATTCAAAACTCGCAGATCCAAGATCGGTCGTAACCCACCGCTTTTCTTGGGTACAATGAAGTAAGGGCTGTAAAACCCTGACCTCATATCGGCCGGAGGGACCGGCTCTATCGCGTCCTTCGCCAGTAGGACTACGATCTCCACACGCAAGATATGGGCATCGACAGCTTTCACTGAAGTGAAGTGGACACCCCTGAACTTGGGGGGACGCCGGGCGAACTGAATCGCATAGCCGAGCCTGATGGTCCCAATGAGCCAGCGAGACGGACTGGGGAGCGCTAACCAGGCTCGCAGAGACCGCACAAGTGGGACCAAGGGGACCACCGGCGTACCCGCAGTGGGGCAGCGAGGTGGAACGCAGGGACGCAGCTCGGGGGGCTCTCTTTGGGAGGCAGCCCGTAGCGGGGTCTGAGTGTGCTGTGCAACACTTACCTTGTTCCACGTTCGGACAGGGGGTGCAGGAGAGGCTTGGGTGCCCATCTCGGACTGCGCACTGCTGTCCGCTGGCGACAGAAGAGGTGGATGAGAGTGGAGAGGTTTTGCTCCTCCCACTACTCTCCGAGCCCTCTTCGGACCCGGAGATGACAGAAACTGCTCCTTGAAGAATTTGGGTACCGCTGGCTGTTGGGCCCACGGCGGAACAGAAAGGATTTACCCCCCGGCCCTCCTCCGGGGGAAGGAGCGGTGCAGTCACCATCTCCTGAAGGGCAGTACCAATCATCTCCGGGTCGCCCGTCCTAGGGCCTCTTGCTCTTGGCTTTGCCGCCCTTCTTGGCGGGGGCCTGGACGGGCTGGGGACCCCGCCTACGACTGGCTCCACGGCGCCGCTTGGTGGAGGCTGTTGCTGCGGCGCGGGAGCGGGGGAAGTCGCAGGGGGTCGCCCTCGGCGACGAGCAGGCTGAGGTGCTGCCGGCGGCAGAGTGGGTGCAACAGCGGACCGCCGGGGCAGGATGTGGCTAATCGCCTCAGACTGCTTCTGTACAGCCGAGAACTGCTGGGCGAAGTTCTCGACCGCGTCGCCAAAGAGGCCGGTCTGGGACACGGGGGAATTAAGAAACCTGACCTTGTCGGTATCCCTCATGTCGGCCAGAGCCAGAGTTTAGTTACACTCAAAGTGCAACAGCCAGAGATGGCGTTCCACAAAAAGTGGTGCTAGATTAGTCGATAGAGAGAATTGTTAGTAAAAAACTACATTACGCCCACACAAAAAGTGTTGCTAGATTATTTGATCGTGAGAATTGGTCAAAAAAAAATAAAAAAATAAAAACAAGAATACGCACACACAGATATTGTTGCTAGATTAGTCGATAGTGAGAATGTCAAAAAAAAACTACAACACTCACACACAAAAAGTGTTGCTAGATTAGTCGATAGTGAGAATTGGTCTGAAAAAAAAAATTACAAAAAGAAAACAAATACTACAATAAGCGCACACAAAAAGTGTTGCTAGATTAGTTGATAGTGAGAATTGGTTTGAATTTTTTTTTACAATTAAAAAACAACAACAACACGCCCACACAAACAAACATTGCTAGATTAGTCGATAGTAAGAATTGGTATAAAATACTTTTTTTACAAAAAAACAACAACAATAGGCGCACACAAAAAATGTTTCTATATTACTCGATAGTGAGCATTGGTCTAAAAAATTTGTTTTACAAAACATTTAAAAAACAACAATACGGGCATTAGTAGATTGTTAGAATTTGTCTAAAAAAAACCCCACTTTTTAAAAGAAATAACAACATGCACAAAAAAAAGTGTTGCTAGATTAGTCGATAGTGAGAATTGGTCTAAAAATATATTTTTTTTTTACAAAAACATTAAAAAACAACAATATGCGCACACAAAAAGTGTTGCTAGATAAGTCGATACTTAGAATTGGTCTAAAATTTTTTTTACCAAACATTTTAAAAACAACGACACGCACACAGAAAAAGTGTTACTAGATTATTCAATCGTGAGAATTGGTCTAAAATGTTATTTTTTTACAAAAAAACAACAACAATACGTGCACACAAAAAGTCTTGCTAGATTATTCGATCGTGAGAATTGGTCTGAAATATTTTTTTTACAAAAAAACAACAACAATACGCGCACACAAAAAGTGGTGCTAGATTAGTCGATAGTGAGAATTGGTCTAAAACCTTTTTTTTACAAAAAACATTAAAAAATAACAATACGCCCACACAAAAAGTGTTGCTAGATTATTCGATCGTGAGAAATGGTCTACAATTTTTTTTTACAAAAACATTAAAAAACAACAATACGCACAACCAAAAAGTGCTGCTAGATTAGTCGATAGTGAGAATTTGTCAAAAAAAAATATATAATAAAATAATATAATCTACTACGAGCACACAAAAAAATTGTTGCTAGATTAGTTGATAGTGAGAATTTGTCTAACAAATATTTTTTTTACAAAAAAATAAACAACAACAATACGCGCACACAAAAACTGTTGCTAGATTAGTCGATAGTGAGAATTTGTCTAAAAATAAATACATATATTTTTTAAAGAAATAACAACACACACACACATATAGTGTTTGTTAGATTAGTCGATAGTAAGAATTGGTCTAAATTATTTTTTTACAAAAACATTAAAAAACAACAACACGCACAAACAAAATGTGTTGCTAGATTATTCGATAATGAGAATTGGTCTAAAAAATGTTTTATAAAAAAACAAAACAACAACAACATGCACAAACAAAAAGTGTTGCTAGATTAGTCGATCGTGAGAATTTGTCTACATTTTTTTTTTTTTAAGAATCAACAACACGCACACACAAAAAGTGTTGCTAGATTAGTCGATAGTGAGAATTGGTCTTAAATATTTTTTTACAAAAAAATTTAAAACAACAATACGCGCACACATAAAGTGTTGCTAGATTAGTCGATAGTGAGAATTGGTCTTAAATATTTTTTTTACAAAAAATGTAAAAACAACAACACGCACACACAAAAAGTGTTGCTAGATTAGTCGATAGTGAGAATTGGTTTACAAAACATTTTCATAAACCCCCCCCAAAAAAAAACAATACGCCCACACAAAAAGTGTTGCTAGATTATTCGATCGTGAGAAATGGTCTAAAATATTTTTTTTTACAAAAAAACAACAACAACACCATGCACACACAAAAAGTGTTGCTGCTAGATTAGTCGATCGTGAGAATTTGTCTACATTTTATTATTTTTTTTACAAATCAACAACACGGTCACACAAAAAGTGTTGCTAGCTTAGTCGATAGAGAGAATTGGTCTAAAAAACATTTTCATAAAAAAATCCCCAAAAAACCAATATGTCCACACAATTTATTTTGCTAGATTATTCGATCGTGAGAAATGGTCTAAAATATTTTTTTTACAAAAAAATAACAACAATATGCGCACACAAAAAGTGTTGCTAGATTAGTCGATAGAGAGAATTGGTCTAAAAAACATTTTCATAACCCCCCCCAAAAAAAACAATACGCCCACACAATTTTTTTTGCTAGATTATTCGATCGTGAGAAATGGTCTAAAATATTTTTTTTACCAAAAAATAACAACAATATGCGCACACAAAAAGTGTTGCTAGATAAGTCGATACTGAGAATTGGTTCAAAATAAAAATTGTACTAAACATTTTATAAACAACAATACGCGCACACAAAAAGTCAATAGTAAGAATTTGTCTAAAAAATAAATGTCTTAAAAAAAAAAATACAACGACACGCACACAGAAAAAGTGTTACTAGATTAGTCGATAGTGAGAATTGGTCTACATTTTATTTTTACAAAAAATAAAAAAATAAACAATATGTGCACACAAAAAGTGTTGCTAGATTAGTCGATAGTGAGAATTGGTCTAAAATATATTTTTTTTAACAAAAAAAAACACAACAATATGTGTACACAAAAAGTGTTGCTAGATTATTTGATCGTGAGAATTGGTCTAAAATATTAGTTTTACAAAAAAAACAACAACAATACGCGTACACAAAAAGTGTTGCTAGATTAGTCGATAGTGAGTTTGTAAAAAAAAAACAAAAAACTAATATACGCGCACACTAAAATTGGTGCTAGATTAGTCGATAGTGAGAATTGGTCTATTTTTTTTTTTTCATAAACCTCCCCCCCCCAAAAAAAAACATACAATACCCACACAAAAAGTGTTGCTAGATTATTTGATCGTGAGAAATGGTCTACAATATTTTTTTTACAAAAACATTAAAAAACAACAATACGCACAACCAAAAAGTGTTGCTAGATTGGTCGAAAATGAGAATTTGTCAAAAAAAATATATAAAAAATAAAATAATCTACTACACGCACACGCAAAAATTGTTGCTAGATTAGTTGATAGTGAGAATTTGTCTAACAAATATTTGTTTTACAAAAAAAAAAAAAAAAACAATACGCGCACACAAAAACTGTTGCTAGATTAGTCGATAGTGAGAATTGGTCTAAAAAAATTTTTCATAACCCCCCCCCCCAAAAAAAAAACAATACGCCCACACAATTTTTTTGCTAGATTATTCGATCGTGAGAAATGGTCTAAAATATATTTTTTACCAAAAAATAACAACAATATGCGCACACAAAAAGTGTTGCTAGATAAGTCGATACTGAGAATTGGTTCAAAATAAAAATTGTACTAAACATTTTATAAACAACAATACGCGCACACAAAAAGTCAATAGTAAGAATTTGTCTAAAAAATAAATGTCTTAAAAAAAAAATACAACGACACGCACACAGAAAAAGTGTTACTAGATTAGTCGATAGTGAGAATTGGTCTACATTTTATTTTTACAAAAAATAAAAAAAAAAACAATATGTGCACACAAAAAGTGTTGCTAGATTAGTCGATAGTGAGAATTGGTCTAAAATATATTTTTTTTAACAAAAAAACAACAACAATATGTGTACACAAAAAGTGTTGCTAGATTATTTGATCGTGAGAATTGGTCTAAAATATTTGTTTTACAAAAAAAACAACAACAATACGCGTACACAAAAAAGTGTTGCTAGATTAGTCGATAGTGAGTTTGTCAAAAAAAAACAAAAAACTAATATACGCGCACACTAAAATTGGTGCTAGATTAGTCGATAGTGAGAATTGGTCTAATTTTTTTTTTCATAAACCTCCCCCCCCCAAAAAAAAACAATACGCCCACACAAAAAGTGTTGCTAGATTATTCGATCGTGAGAAATGGTCTACAATATTTTTTTTACAAAAACATTAAAAAACAACAATACGCACAACCAAAAAGTGTTGCTAGATTGGTCGAAAATGAGAATTTGTCAAAAAAAATATATAAAAAAATAAAATAATCTACTACACGCACACGCAAAAATTGTTGCTAGATTAGTTGATAGTGAGAATTTGTCTAACAAATATTTGTTTTACAAAAAAAAAAAAAAAAAAAAAAATACGCGCACACAAAAACTGTTGCTAGATTAGTCGATAGTGAGAATTTGTCTAAAAATAAATACATATATTTTTTTAAGGAAATAACAACACACACACACATATAGTGTTTGTTAGATTAGTCGATAGTAAGAATTGGTCTAAATTCTTTTTTTACAAAAACATTAAAAAACAACAACACGCACAAAACAAAATGTGTTGCTAGATTATTCGATAATGAGAATTGGTCTAAAAAATGTTTTATAAAAAAACAAAACAACAACAACATGCACAAACAAAAAGTGTTGCTGTTAGACGAGTCGATCGTGAGAATTTGTCTACATTTTTTTTTTTTTTAAGAATCAACAACACGCACACACAAAAAGTGTTGCTAGATTAGTCGATAGTGAGAATTGGTCTTAAATATTTTTTTTTACAAAAAATTTTAAAACAACAATACGCGCACACATAAAGTGTTGCTAGATTAGTCGATAGTGAGAATTGGTCTAAAAAATACATTTCCATAAAAAAAACAAAAAACAACACTTACACACAAAAAGTGTTGCTAGATTAGTCGATAGTGAGAATTGGTTTACAAAACATTTTCATAACCCCCCCAAAAAAAAAACAATACGCCCACACAAAAAGTGTTGCTAGATTATTCGATCGTGAGAAATGGTCTAAAATATTTTGTTTACAAAAAAACAACAACAACACGCACAAACAAAAAGTGTTGCTGCTAGATTAGTCGATCGTGAGAATTTGTCTACATTTTTTTTTTTTTTTACAAATCAACAACACGGTCACACAAAAAGTGTTGATAGATTAGTCAATAGAGAGAATTGGTCTAAAAAACATTTTCATAAAAAAAAAAAAAAAAACAATATGCCCACACAATTTATTTTGCTAGATTATTAGATCGTGAGAAATGGTCTAAAATATTTTTTTTACAAAAAATAACAACAATATACGCACACAAAAAGTGTTGCTAGATTAGTCGATAGAGAGAATTGGTCTAAAAAACATTTTCATAACCCCCCCCCCAAAAAAAAACAATACGCCCACACAATTTTTTTTGCTAGATTATTTGATCGTGAGAAATGGTCTAAAATATGTTTTTTGCAAAAAAACAACAACAATATGCGCACACAAAAAGTGTTGCTAGATAAGTCGATACTGAGAATTGGTCCAAAAAAAAAAAATTGTACTAAACATTTTATAAACAACAATACGCGCACACAAAAAGTCAATAGTAAGAATTTATCTAAAAAATAAATGTCTTAAAAAAAAAAAAACAACGACACGCACACAGAAAAAGTGTTACTAGATTAGTCGATAGTGAGAATTTGTCTACATTTTATAAAAAAAAATAAAAAAATACGTGCACACAAAAAGTGTTGCTAGATTAGTCGATAGTGAGAATTGGTCTAAAAAAAAAACATTTTCATAAAAAATAAATAAATAAAACTATACGCCCACACAAAAAGTGTTGCTAGATAATTCGATCATGAGAATTGGTCTAAAATATATTTTTTTTAACAAAAAAACAACAACAATATGTGTACACAAAAAGTGTTGCTAGATTATTCGATCGTGAGAATTGGTCTCAAATATTTTTTTTTACAAAAAAACAACAACAATACGCGTACACAAAAAGTGTTGCTAGATTAGTCGATAGTGAGTTTGTCAAAAAAAAAATAAAAACTAATATACGCGCACACAAAAAGTGGTGCTAGATTAGTCGATAGTGAGAATTGGTCTAATTTTTTTTTTTCATAAACCCCCCCCCCCCCCCAAAAAAAACAATACGCCCACACAAAAAGTGTTGCTAGATTATTCGATCGTGAGAAATGGTCTACAATTTTTTTTTTTACAAAAACATAAAAAAACAACAATACGCACAACCAAAAAGTGTTGCTAGATTAGTCGATAGTGAGAATTTGTCAAAAAAATATATAAAAAAATAAAATAATCTACTACACGCACACACACAAATTGTTGCTAGATTAGTTGATAGTGAGAATTTGTCTAACAAATATTTGTTTTACAAAAAAAAAAAAAAAAAAAAAAAACAATACGCGCACACAAAAAGTGTTGCTAGATTAGTCGATAGTGAGAATTTGTCAAAAAAAAACATTTTCATAAACCGCCCCCTCAAAAAAAAAACAATACGCCAACACAAAAAGTGTTGCTAGATTATTCGATCGTGAGAAATGGTCTACAATTTTTTTTTTACAAAAACATTAAAAACAACAATACCCACAACCAACAAGTGTTGCTAGATTAGTCGATCGTGAGAATTTGTCTAAAAAATTTTTTTTTTATACAAATTTTAAAACAACAATACGCGCACACAAAAAGTGTCGCTAGATTAGTCAATAGTAAGAATTTGTCAAAACATTTTTTTTTTACAAAAAACATAAAAAACAATACGCCCACACAAAACAACGTTGCTAGATTAGTCGATAGCGAGAATTGGTCTAAAATATTTTTTTTTACAAAAAAAAACACAACAATACGCGCACACAAAAAGTGTTGCTAGATTAGTCGATAGTGAGAATGTAATTTTTTTTTTACAAAAACATTAAAAACAACAATACGGTCACACAAAAAGTGTTGCTAGATTACTCAATAGTAAGAATTTGTCTAAAAAAATGTTTTTACAAAAAAAGTAATAACAAAACATGCACACACAAAAAGTGTTGCTAGATTAGTCGATAGTGAGAATTTGTCAAAAAAAAACATTTTCATAAACCGCCCCCTCAAAAAAAAAACAATACGCCAACACAAAAAGTGTTGCTAGATTATTCGATCGTGAGAAATGGTCTACAATTTTTTTTTTACAAAAACATTAAAAACAACAATACCCACAACCAACAAGTGTTGCTAGATTAGTCGATCGTGAGAATTGGTCTAAAAAATTTTTTTTTTATACAAATTTTTAAAACAACAATACGCGCACACAAAAAGTGTCGCTAGATTAGTCAATAGTAAGAATTTGTCAAAATACTTTTTTTTTACAAAAAACATAAAAAACAATACGCCCACACAAAACAACGTTGCTAGATTAGTCGATAGCGAGAATTGGTCTAAAATATTTTTTTACAAAAACATTACAAAAAACAATACACCCACACAAAAAAACGTTGCTAGATTAGTCGATAGCGAGAATTGGTCTAAAATATTTTTTTTACAAAAAAACAACAAGAATACCCGCGCACAAAAAGTGTTGCTAAATTAGTCGATAGTGATAATTTGTCTAAAACATTTTTTTATGATAACATAAAAAAACACGCACACACAAAAAGTGTAACTAGATAAGTCGATAGTGAGAATTGGTCTTAATTTTTTATTTTTTTTAAAATAAAAAAACAAATATACGAACACACAAAACTTGTTGCTAGATTAGTCGATAGCGAGAATTGGTCTAAAATATTTTTTTTACAAAAAAACAACAACAATACGCGCGCACAAAAAGTGTTGCTAGATTAGTCGATAGTGAGAATGTAAAAAAATGTTTTTACAAAAACATTAAAAACAACAATACGCTCACACAAAAAGTGTTGCTAGATTAGTCGATAGTAAGAATTTGTCTAAAAAAAGTTTTTTTTTTCAAACAACAACAGGCAATAAATAAAACAATAAAAAGTGTCTTTAAATTAGCCGATAATGATAATTGGTCAATTTTTTTTATAAAAAAACAAAACAACAACAACAACACGCACAAACAAAAAGTGCTGCTGCTAGACGAGTCGATTGTGAGAATTTGTCAAAAAATTTTTTTTTAAAGAATCAACAACGAGCACACACAAAAAGTGTTGCTAGATTATTTGATCGTTAGAATTGGTCCAAAAAAAAAAAAAAAAAAAAAAAAAAAAAGAATACGCACACATACGCATATTGTTGCTAGATTTGTCGATAGTGAGAATTTGTAAAACAAAGTAAAAAAAATAAAAACAACTACCATACGCGCACACAAAAAGTGGTGCTAGATTAGTCGATAGTGAGAATTTGTCTACATTTCATTTTTACAAAAAAAAAATAAAAATACGTGCACACAAAAAGTGTTGCTAGATTAGTCGATAGTGAGAATTGGTCTAAAAAAAACATTTTCATAAAAAAAAAAAAACATAAAACAATACGCCCACACAAAAAGTGTTGCTAGATAATTCGATCATGAGAATTGGTCTAAAATATTTTTTTTTTAACAAAAAAACAACAACAATATGTGTACACAAAAAGTGTTGCTAGATTATTTGATCGTGAGAATTGGTCTAAAATATTTTTTTTTACAAAAAAACAACAACAATACGCGTACACAAAAAGTGTTGCTAGATTAGTCGATAGTGAGTTTGTCAAAAAAAAACAAAAAACTAATATACGCGCACACAAAAAATTGGTGCTAGATTAGTCGATAGTGAGAATTGGTCTAAAATTTTTTTTTCATAAACCTCCCCCCCCCCAAAAAAAAAAACAATACGCCCACACAAAAAGTGTTGCTAGATTATTCGATCGTGAGAAATTGTCTACAATTTTTTTTTTACAAAAACATTCAAAAACATTCAAAAACAACAATACACAAAACCAAAAAGTGTTGCTAGATTAGTCGAAAATGAGAATTTGTCAAAAAAAAAATATAAAAAAAAAAAATTATCTACTACACGCACACGCAAAAATTGTTGCTAGATTAGTTGATAGTGAGAATTTGTCTAACAAATATTTGTTTTACAAAAAAAAAAAAAAAAAAATATGCGCACACAAAAAGTGTTGCTAGATTAGTCGATAGTGAGAAATGGTCTACAATTTTTTTTTTTACAAAAACATTAATAAACAACAATACGCACAACCAAAAAGTGTTGCAAGATTAGTCGATAGTGAGAATTTGTCAAAAAAAAAAAGTTCATAAACCGCCCCCTCAAAAAAAAAACAATACGCCAACACAAAAAGTGTTGCTAGATTATTCGATCGTGAGAAATGGTCTACAATTTTTTTTTTACAAAAACATTAAAAACAACAATACCCACAACCAAAAAGTGTTGCTAGATTAGTCGATAGTGAGAATTTGTCAAAAAAATTAAATAATCTACTACACGCACACACAAAAATTGTTGCTAGATTAGTTGATAGTGAGAATTTGTCTAACAAAATGTTTTTTTACAAAAAAAAAAAAAACAATAATACGCGTACACAACAAGTGTTGCTAGATTAGTCGATCGTGAGAATTGGTCTAAAAAAAATTTTTTTATACAAATTTTTAAAACAACAATACGCGCACACAAAAAGTGTCGCTAGATTAGTCAATAGTAAGAATTTGTAAAAAAAAATTTTTTTTTACAAAAAACATAAAAAACAATACGCCCACACAAAACAACGTTGCTAGATTAGTCGATAGCGAGAATTGGTATAAAATATTTTTGTTTACAAAAAAAACACAACAATACGCGCACACAAAAAGTGTTGCTAGATTAGTCGATAGTGAGAATGTAATTTTTTTTTTTACAAAAACATTAAAAACAACAATACGGTCACACAAAAAGTGTTGCTAGATTACTCAATAGTAAGAATTTGTCTAAAAAAATGTTTTTACAAAAAAAGTAATAACAAAACACGCACACACAAAAAGTGTTGCTAGATTAGTCGATAGTGAGAATTGGTCAATTTTATTTTTTAAAATATATAAAAAAAAACTATATGCCCACACCAAAAGTGAGATTAGTCGTTAGATTAGTCAATAGTAAGAATTTGTCTAAAATTTTTTTTTTACAAAAACATTACAAAAAACAATACAGCCACACAAAAAAACGTTGCTAGATTAGTCGATAGCGAGAATTGGTCTAAAATATATTTTTTTACAAAAAAACAACAAGAATACCCGCGCACAAAAAGTGTTGCTAAATTAGTCGATAGTGATAATTTGTCTAAAACATTTTTTCATGATAACATAAAAAAACACGCACACACAAAAAGTGTAGCTAGATAAGTCGATAGTGAGAATTGGTCTTAATTTTTATTTAATTTTTTTATAAAAAAACAAATATACGAACACACAAAACTTGTTGCTAGATTAGTCGATAGCGAGAATTGGTCTAAAATATTTTTTTTACAAAAAAACAACAACAATACGTGCGCACAAAGTGTTGCTAGATTAGTCGATAGTGAGAATGTAATTTTTTTTTTTTACAAAAACATTAAAAACAACAATACGCTCACACAAAAAGTGTTGCTAGATTAGTCGATAGTAAGAATTGTCTAAAAAAAGTTTTTTTTTTCAAACAACAACAGGCAATAAATAAAACAATAAAAAGTGTCTTTAAATTAGCCGATAATGATAATTGGTCATTTTTTTTTATAAAAAAACAAAACAACAACAACAACACGCACAAACAAAAAGTGCTGCTGCTAGACGAGTCGATTGTGAGAATTTGTCAAAAAAAAATGTTCATAAACCGCCCCCTCAAAAAAAAACAATACGCCAACACAAAAAGTGTTGCTAGATTATTCGATCGTGAGAAATGGTCTAAAAAATTTTTTTTACAAAAAAAGTAATAACAATACGCGCACACACAGTGTTGCTAGATTAGTCGATAGTAAGAATTGGTCTAAAAATAAATAAATATATTTTTTTAAAGAAATAACAACACGCACACAAAAAGAGTTGCTAGATTAGTCGATAGTGAGAAATGGTCTACAATTTTTTTTTTACAAAAAATTAAAAAACGACAATACGCACAACCAAAAAGTGTTGCTAGATTTGTCGATAGTGAGAATTTGTCAAAAAAAACATTTTCATAAACCGCCCCCTCAAAAAAAAAACAATACGCCAACACAAAAAGTGTTGCTAGATTATTCGATCGTGAGAAATGGTCTACAATTTTTTTTTACAAAAACATTAAAAAACAACAATACCCACAACCAAAAAGTGTTGCTAGATTAGTCGATAGTGAGAATTTGTCAAAAAAAATTAAAAATCTACTACACGCACACACAAAAATTGTTGCTAGATTAGTTGATAGTGAGAATTTGTCTAACAAATATTTTTTTTTACAAAAAAATAAAATAAACAATAATACGCGTACACAACAAGTGTTGCTAGATTAGTCGATTGTGAGAATTGGTCTAAAAAAAATGTTTTAATACAAATTTTTAAAACAACAATACACGCACAAAAAAGTGTCGCTACATTAGTCAATAGTAAGAATTTGTCAAAAAACTTTTTTTTTACAAAAAACATAAAAAAACAATACGCCCACACAAAACAACGTTGCTAGATTAGTCGATAGCGAGAATTGGTCTAAAATATTTTTTTTTACAAAAAAAACACAACAATACGCGCACATAAAAAGTGTTGCTAGATTACTCAATAGTAAGAATTTGTCTAAAAAAATGTTTTTACAAAAAAAGTAATAACAAAACACGCACACACAAAAAGTGTTGCTAGATTAGTCGATAGTGAGAATTGGTCAATTTTTTTTTTACAAAAATATATAAAAAAACAATATGCCCACACCAAAAGTGAGATTAGTCGTTAGATTAGTCAATAGTAAGAATTTGTCTAAAAAATGTTTTTTACAAAAACATTACAAAAAACAATACACCCACACAAAAAAACGTTGCTAGATTAGTCGATAGCGAGAATTGGTCTAAAATATTTTTTTTACAACAAAACAACAAGAATACCCGCGCACAAAAAGTGTTGCTAGATTAGTCGATAGTGATAATTTGTCTAAAACATTTTTTTATTATAACATAAAAAAACACGCACACACAAAAAGTGTAGCTAGATAAGTCGATAGTGAGAATTGGTCTTCATTTTTATTATTTTTTTTTATAAAAAAACAAATATACGAACACACAAAACTTGTTGCTAGATTAGTCGATAGCGAGAATTGGTCTAAAATATTTTTTTTACAAAAAAACAACAACAATACGCGCGCACAAAGTGTTGCTAGATTAGTCGATAGTGAGAATGTAAATTTTTTTTTTTACAAAAACATTAACAACAACAATACGCTCACACAAAAAGTGTTGCTAGATTAGTCGATAGTAAGAATTGTCTAAAAAAAGTTTTTTTTTTCAAACAACAACAGGCAATAAATAAAACAATAAAAAGTGTCTTTAAATTAGCCGATAATGATAATTGGTCAATTTTTTTTATAAAAAAACAAAACAACAACAACAACACACACAAACAAAAAGTGCTGCTGCTAGACGAGTCGATTGTGAGAATTTGTCAAAAAAAATTTTTTTTTAAAGAATCAACAACGAGCACACACAAAAAGTGTTGCTAGATTATTTGATCGTTAGAATTGGTCCAAAAAAAAAAAAAAAAAAAAAAGAAGAATACGCGCACGCAGGTATTGTTGCTAGATTTGTCGATAGTGAGAATTTGTAAAACAAAGTAAAAAAAAAAAAAAACTACCATACGCGCACACAAAGAGTGGTGCTAGATTATTCGATAGTGAGAATTTGTCTTAAAAAACCTACAATACGCGCACACAAAAAGTGTTGCTAGATTAGTCTATAGTGAGAATTTGTACAAAAAAAACCCTACAATACGCCAACACAAAAAGTGTTGCTAGATTATTCGATCGTGAGAAATGGTCTACAATTTTTTTTTTACAAAAACATTAAAAAACAACAATACCCACAACCAAAAAGTGTTGCTAGATTAGTCGATAGTGAGAATTTGTCAAAAAAAATAAAATAATCTACTACACGCACACACAATTTTTTTTGCTAGATTAGTTGATAGTGAGAATTTGTCTAACAAATATTTTTTTTACAAAAAAATAAAATAAACAATAATACGCGTACACAACAAGTGTTGCTAGATTAGTCGATAGTAAGAATGTCAAAAAACTTTTTTTTACAAGAAACATAAAAATAACAATACGCCCACACAAAAACAACGTTGCTAGATTAGTCGATAGCGAGAATTGGTCTAAAATATTTTTTTTTTACAAAAAAAACACAACAATACGCGCACACAAAAAGTGTTGCTAGATTAGTCGATAATGAGAATTTGTCTATATATACTTTTTTACAATAACATTAAAAAACAACAACACGCAGACATAAAAAGTGTAGCTAGATTAGTCGATAGTGAGAATTGGTCTTATTTTTTTTTTTACACAAAAATTAAAAAACAACTATACGCACACACAAAAATTGTTGCTAGATTAGTCGATATTGAGAATGTCAAACAGTTTTTTTTTAACAAAAACATTAAAAAACAACAATACGCAAACACAAAAAGTGTTGCTAGATTAGTCGATAGTAAGAATTTGTAAAAAAAAATAAATAAAATAAAACTACAACAGGCAATAAATAAAACAATACAAAGTGTCGTTAAATTAGCCGATAGTGAGAATTGGTCTAAAAAAATGTTTTTACAAAAAAAATTATAACAATACGCGCACACACAGTGTTGCTAGATTAGTCGATAGTAAGAATTGGTCTAAAAATAAATAAATATATATTTTTAAAGAAATAACAACACGCACACAAATATAGTGTTTGTAAGATTAGTCGATAGTAAGAATTGGTCTAAATTCTTTTTTTACAAAAACATTAAAAACAACAACACGCACAACAAAAAGTGTTGCTAGATTAGTCGATAGTGATAATTTGTCTAAAACATTTTTTTTTACGATAACATAAAAAAAACACGCACACACAAAAAGTGTAGCTAGATAAGTCGATAGTGAGAATTGGTCTTAATTTTTTTTTTACAAAAAATTAAAAAACAAATATACGAACACACAAAACTTGTTGCTAGATTAGTCGATAGCGAGAATTGGTCTAAAATATTTTTTTACAAAAAAACAACAAAAATACGCGCGCACAAAAAGTGTTGCTTGATTAGTCGATAGTGATAATGTAAAAAAATGTTTTTACAAAAACATTAAAAACAACAATACGCTCACACAAAAAGTGTTGCTAGATTACTCGATAGTAAGAATTTGTCTAAAAAAAATGTTTTTACAAAAAAAGTAATAACAATACGCGCACACACAGTGTTGCTAGATTAGTCGATAGTAAGAATTGGTCTAAAAATAAATAAATATATTTTTTTAAAGAAATAACAACACGCACACATATATAGTGTTTGTTAGATTAGTCGATAGTAAGAATTGTTCTAAATTCTTTTTTTTTTACAAAAACATAAAAAAAACAATACGCACAACCAAAAAGTGTTGCTAGATTAGTCGATAGTGAGAATTTGTCAAAAAAAATATATAATAAAAAAAAATAATCTACTACGAGCACACAAAAAAATTGTTGCTAGAATTAGTTGATAGTGAGAATTTGTCTAACAAATACTATTTTTACAAAAACATTAAAAAAAAACAACAACACGCACAAACAAAAAGTGTTGCTGAAGATTAGTCGATAATGAGAATTGGTCTAAAAAATGTTTTATGAAAAAACAAAACAACAACAACATGCACATACAAAAAGTGTTGCTGCTAGACGAGTCGATCGTGAGAATTTTTCTAAATTTTTATTTTTTTTTAAGAATCAACAACACGCACACACAAAAAGTGTTGCTAGATTAGTCGATAGTGAGAATTGGTCCTTACATTTTTTTTTTACAAAAATTTAAAAACAAATATACGAACACACAAAACTTGTTGCTAGATTAGTCGATAGCGAGAATTGGTCTAAAATATTTTTTTTACAAAAAAAAACAACAACAATACGCGCGCACAAAAAAGTGTTGCTAGATTTAGTCGATAGTGAGAATGTAAAAAAGATGTTTTAACAAAAACATTAAAAACAACAATAACACTCACACAAAAAGTGTTGCTAGATTTATCAATAGTAAGAATTTGTCTAAAAAAATGTTTTTTTACTAAAAAAGTAATAACACTAACGCGCACACACAGTGTTGCTAGATTAGTCGATATATAAGAATTGGTCTAAAAATAATAAATATATTTTTTTAAAGAAATAACAACACGCACACACATATAAGTGTTTGTTAGAATTAGTCGATAGTAAGAATTAGTCTAAATTCTTTTTTTACAAAAACATAAAAAAAAAAACAACAATACGCACAACCAAAAAGTGTAGCTAGATTAGTCGATAGTGAGAATTGGTCTACATTTTTTTTACGAAAATAAAAAACAACAACAATACACCCCCAAATAAAAGAGATATGTAGAGATAGTTTAGGATAGTGTGTATAGTGGGTCAAAAAATATTATAATATAAAATAAAATATATACTACGAGCACACAAAAAATATGTTACTAGATTAGTTGATAGTGAGAATTTGTCTAACAAATACTTTTTTTACACAAAACATTAAAAAACAACAACACGCACAAACAAAAATGTGTGGGAAGATTAGTGTATGTGAATTGGTCCAACTAAAAATTTTTTTATGAAAAACAAAACAACAACAACATGCACATACAAAAAGTGTTGCTAGATAGACGTCCAATCTTGAGAATTTGTCTAAATTTTAGTTTTTTTTAAATCAACAACAAGCACACACAAAAAGTGTTGCTAGATTAGTCGATAGTGATTTGGTGTATTAAAAAAAAAAAATAATATACACACACAAAAAGTGTTGCTAGATATTAGTCATATAGTGAGAATTGGTCGATAAAATTTTTTTTTTTAAAAAACATTAAAAAACAGGAATAAAAAAAAATATTGTTGCTAGAGTTGGTTGGTGAGTGAGAATTTGTCAAAAATATAATAAAAAATGAGCACAACAAAAAGTGTTGCTAGTTTAGTTGATAGTGAGAAATGGTCCTAAATATTTTTTTTTTTTTTACAAAAACATTAAAAACAACAATACGCCCACACAAAAAGTGTTGACGATTTTGTCAATAGTGAGAATTGGGGAGTAATTTTTTTTTTTTTAGTTAAATAAAACAACAACATACACAAAAAGTGTTGCTAGATTCGTCGATAGTGAGAATTTGTCTATAAAAAACTACTACACGCATACAAAAAAGTGTTCCTAGATTAGTCAATAGTGAGAATTGATCTACAATTTTTTTTTTTACAAAAACTTTAGAAAACAACAATATGCCCACAAAAAAGTGTTGCTAAATTAGTCGATAGTGAGAATTTGTCAAAAAATTAAAAATAAAAACAACAACACGCACACACTAAAAATGTTGCTAGATTAGTCGATAGTGAGAATTTGTCCAAAAAAAAACATACAACAACAACACGCACACACAAAAAGTGTTGCTAGTTTTGTCAATAGTGAGAATTGATCAAAAATTTTTTTACAAAAACATAAAAAAACAGAAATACGCCCACACAAAAACTGTGGCTAGATTAGTCGATAGTGAGAATTGGTCTACAAAAAATGTTTCATAAAAAATAAAACAACAACATGCACACACAAAAGTGTTGCTAGATTAGTCGATAGTGAGAATTGGTCTAAAAAAATGTTTATAAAAAAAACCAACAACAACACGCTGACACAAAAAGTGTTGCTAGATTAGTCGATAGTGAGAATTGGTCTAAAAAAATGCTTCACAAAAAAATTACATAAAAACAACTACAATACGCGCACACATGAAGTGTTTTTAGATTAGTCGATTGTGAGAATTTGTCTAAAAAAATGTACTAAAAAAAACTACTAAACGCACACAAAAAAAGTGTTGCTACATTAGTCGATAGTGAGAATTGGTCTAAAAAATTTTTTTTATACAAAAAACTTTAGAAAACTACAATATGCCCAAACAAAAGGTGTTGCTAAATTAGTCGATAGTGAGAATTTGTCTACAATTTTTTTTTACAAAAACATTAAAAAAACAGCAATACACCCACACAAAAAGTGTTGCTAGTTTAGTCGATAGTGAGAATTGGTCTAATTTTTTTTTTTTTACAAAAACATTAAAAAAACAACAATACACCCACAAAAAAAGTGTTGCTAGATTAGTCGATAGTGAGAATTTGTCAAAAAAAATTTTATTTAAAAACTACTAAACGAACACAAAACAAGTGTTGCTAGATTTGTCGATAGTGATAATTGGTCTAAAAAAATATTTTTTACCAATACTTTTTACGAAGTTGTTACGTTGTTACGAAAACAACAGAATGCCCACACAAAAAGTGTTGTAAATTAGTCGATAGTGAGAATTTGTCTAAAAAAACCTAAAACAACAACAACACGCACACACTAAAAGTGTTGCTAGATTAGTCGATAGTGAGAATTTGTCAAAAAAAAAAATACGCACACACAAAAAGTGTTGCTAGATTAGTCAAT